>CAHIKZ030000568.1:477500-600000 GCA_903632075.3 Acanthosepion pharaonis
TGAATGAGAAATTAAACTTGTTTCAAAGAGAAAATTGGGTGATGAATTTAGTATAATTCTTTTATGCAAATTATATATAAAATTATTTAAATGTTGGCTTGAAGTTGTAGTACATAGCCTATTAATGGAAATATTATTAGTAAAGAAAATATAATGTATAATTTAAGATTTAATAATTAGTCCAAAGACCAATAATCCATGCAATGTTAAATACATAAGTATAGAAAAAAAAAAAAAGGACCCCTCAAGCAAGACTTTAGCTGAAGCTAAGATTAAATGACTGTTATCGTAAATTAAACTCGTATCTTTTATTCCAAGTCTAGGGAAAAAGAAAAAAAAAAGTCATTTATACTTATAGTCAGAAAGAAACAGTTGAAACTTTTAGGTTACAGTTTGAGGAAAGAGGGCTTGAAAAATTTGAAATTCACATGATATATCAAAAGCAAAAGGGATTGGGCGGGGGGAACAGAGTTACCTACATAATGAGCTTGTGCAAATGGATAGCAGAACAGGGAGCAGGAGGGGTATTAAAAAAAAAAATTACAGCTTAGAGCTACAAAAGATAGGAAAATGTGGTGTGCCATGGCACATGGAAGATTTTGTTGTCTTATGTCTCTTCAAATGGAGAGACATAAGAATAAGTGAATTTAAATTAATGAAAAATCTAATGTGACCAAAAGGAAAAGTTTCTAAATGGTTGGCCTGGTTTTGCAAAAAAGAAAGGAAGGAAAAAAGAAAGGAAGGAAAAAAGAAAGGAAGGAAAAAAGAAAGGAAGGAAAAAAGAAAGGAAGGAAAAAAGAAAGGAAGGAAAAAAGAAAGGAAGGAAAAAAGAAAGGAAGGAAAAAAGAAAGGAAGGAAAAAGAATGGAAGGAAAAAGAAAGGAAGGAAAAAGAAAGGAAGGAAAAAGAAAGGAAGGAAAAAAGAAAGGAAGGAAAAAGAAAGGAAGGAAAAAAGAAAGGAAGGAAAAAGAAAGGAAGGAAAAAAAAGAAGGAAAAAAGGGAAGGAAAAAAGAAAAGAAGGAAAAAAGAAAAGAAGGAAAAAAAGAAAGAAGGGAAAAAGAAAGAAGGGAAAAAAAAAGAAGGAAGAAAAAAAGAAAGGAAAAAAGAAAGGGAAAAAGAATGGAAGGAAAAAGAAAGGAAGGAAAAAGAAAAGGAAGGAAAAAAGAAAGGAAGGGAAAAAAGAAAGAAGGGAAAAAAGAAAGAAGGGAAAAAAGAAAGAAGGAAAAAAAGAAAGAAGGAAAAAAAAGAAAGAAGGAAAAAAAAGAAAGAAGGAAAAAAGAAAGGAAAAAGGAGAGAAAGAAAAAAAAAAAAAAAAAAAAAAAAAAAGAAAAAAAAATAAAAAAAAATTCAATACTTATAGTTAATGTATTATATAAGAAATGTGCAGGCAGTGTTATGGTTAGTGTCTTAGAATGAGAAAGCAGTGAGTAGAGTTCAAGTTCCAGGCTAGTCTGTTGCATTCCCTTTTGTAAAGGCATGAATCTATCTCTTCTCCGAGTAATGGGTAAAATAGCAGTGTAAATTTGCTTTACAAACCATGGAGAAGGCAATAGGAAACCACTCCATTATATTTAAAAAAGGGACAATAAACAAACGTTACAACATAATATAACAAAATTAAAGAAAATAAAACCATCTATTGAAGCCAATTTATTCTTTTTTCAGTAAACAGTATGAAAACTACATGTAGACAAATGATGAGATAGGAAAGAAAACAAATGGAAGTTAAAAAGAAAAGGTAAGATAAAATAACAAAAAAAGTAAGAGATAAATTTTATACAGTAGGGAAGAAAAAGAAAGCCAAAAATTAGAACATCTAACAAAGATACTAACTACTGTTAATTTGAGTATTGGGTATGTCAAAATTAACCTTTTTAAATCAGTCGCTTCATTGAATTATATGCATACAGAGAACTTTGGAATATTTTAAAATACCTCTTCCTATTAGCAAAACAATTTTACACCTATTTAAGAGGTGAATATGTTTTGTTGTGCCCAATTAAACAGATACCAACTAGTGATTAAATTAGATCATATATATAAAAGGGTTCAATCAGGATTGATTTAGTCTTACACACTCATCAATGAAATTAAAGACTGAAATGAAACTTACTTTGATTAGTAAGTATTACTTTTGGTCTCACGTCATTGGAAGGTTTATCTGAAATGAAAAGAAAAAAGAAAAATCAAACAGAAATATACACAAAGTTGGCACCAATTAAACTGATTTTTTCTTTTTTTTTTAAAAATGAAGATTTCACTCCAAGCAAGGTGATAAAGCCACTAAGATCAAAGGGGTAACTGGGAGTGAAAGAGAATAAAAGAGGATAGCAGTGTAGAGAAAAGACAATATAATAACAGGATAGGTGAGAAAAGAAAATTCTCATTAGAACTGAGAATATTTTGCCCTTCTTTTTTAGTTAGGAAGATTCTTAAATGGTTTTCAAGGTAAGCAGCTTTTGCTGATGAACTGGCATCATCAGAAAATTTCCTTGTGAAATAAATGAGAAGCAACTAATACAATTCCAAATCATGACCATGTACTCATAAAAACATTTTTAAATAACCAAGGTTTGAATTAGACATTTATGAAGTAAAACACAAGTCAACCAAAATTTGTTTGGAAAAAGAGAAAAGCATGTGTGAGTGAGTGAGTGAGAGAGAGACAGAAGAGATAGAGAGAGACAGAAGAGATAGAGAGAGAGATAGAGAGAGAGATAGAGAGAGAGATAGAGAGATAGAAGAGAGAGAGATAGAAGAGAGAGAGATAGAAGAGAGAGAGATAGAAGAGAGAGAGATAGAAGAGAGAGAGATAGAAGAGAGAGAGATAGAAGAGATAGAGATAGAAGAGATAGAGATAGAAGAGATAGAGATAGAGAAGAGAGAGATAGAGAAGAGAGAGATAGAGAAGAGAGAGATAGAGAGACAGAGACAGAAGAGATAGAGAGAGACAGAGACAGAAGAGATAGAGAGAGACAGAGACAGAAGAGATAGAGAGAGACAGAGACAGAAGAGATAGAGAGAGACAGAGACAGAAGAGATAGAGAGAGACAGAGACAGAAGAGATAGAGAGAGACAGAGACAGAAGAGATAGAGAGAGACAGAGACAGAAGAGATAGAGAGAGACAGAGAAAAGAGGAGATAGAGAGAGACAGAGAAAAGAAGAGATAGAGAGAGACAGAGAAAAGAAGAGATAGAGAGAGACAGAGAAAAGAAGAGAAGAAAGAACCAACCTTTTACAACCAGTGTAAAGTTTCCCCATGCTTTACCATGTTGATTCTGAGCAAAGCAAGAATACTGGCCATTGTCAGACTTGGAGACATTTTCAATGACTAAAGCATAACGAGTTATTCTAAACCTGAAATATAAACAGGAAAAAAATAAATAAATAAAAAAATACACACACAGCCAACCCCACCCCAGTTCTCAGCCATTTAAATTTCAGTAAAAAAAGAATTCTATAACTAATATTATTTTTCACAGATTTCATGGTAATCTATAAATAATAATGTAACCAGGAAATTGTTTTTTTTCAAGTAAATCAAACACTATCTTGCTATGTTATATGAAAAGGTATTTTTTTTTTTTTTTGGTAATGTCTAGCTTTTGCTTTTACTTGTATTATTCTCCTTATTCTGTTTTTGTTATAATAATGGCCAGCTGCTGAAACACGTTTACAAAGTTTGGAGATAAAAAACATAACCCATAAAGGAGTGGAGTACAAAAATATTTTGAAAAAAAAAAAAAAAAAAAAGCATTTTTTTTTTAAATGGCATAGGTAAATTAGTTTTGTATTAATCTAGCAAATAAAAAGCTATTCAAAGAACACTGGATGATGAAAGGATATATATATATATATATATATATATATATATATATATATATATATATATATATATATACACACACAGTGTAACCCGGGTATAAGATTTTTTCTGGTCCCAAATTAGAGCCTGTGTTAATGTATATAAAATAGACCAAACCCAGATATAAGAGACTTCTTCTCTGGTCCCGACAACTCTCTTATATCCGGGTTACACTGTATATATATATATAAAATCCATTTAACAAACAAGAAGTGCAGTATTGGTTTGGTTTATCTTGTTTTATGGCATATCAAAATCAGATGTATTGCTAGTAAGAATTTTTTTTTTTCAAAAATGTATTGCTTGTATATTTACCATAAAAATCTATTTTTATACTTTCATGTTTTGATCCCAGTTTCAGAGTTCACTATTTGCCAAGGCTGGGATCCTAACAAGTGCTACCACCCTGGTCATGGTGGACGTGAGAACAACAATTAAGAAGTGGTTCCATGCTCCTCAAAACCTTCTGATCAGAGGCCTTGCTGCTGGATGTAGTTTGTCATACCCAGGACAAAAGTGCAATATTGATCAGTATATAAAGCTAAAATTATTATGTAATTTACCAAGCAGGAGGGAATATTAACAATAACATGTAGTCAGATGCACTTTTATATCTTTTTAGTAGATAAAATCAATCACAGCAGTTCAAAATGACTATTTAGTATTATTTCTTTAATGTTTTTTTTCTGTTAAGAAACTATTACAAATAATGGCATTGAAATAATTAAAAAAAAAAGCTGAGACAAGCAAATTCCTTAGCCAAGATCAAATTACATGGAAGAGATCAGGCTTCTTAAATATCTTTAATCAGAATCAAATGGCTTCTAAGAAGATTTAGAACCAGATTGCTTGCAAGTTAAGAAGCCTTAAAAACCATAAATAAGCCCTGCCTATCAGTTTCCCTGTCAATTAGACAAATGATAAATATTTTTCCTTTAGAAAAGTTTTGATAACAAACTTAGTTGCCTGGTATACCAACATATTATATTTTGAGAAAACAGTTCTTTGCAAGATTCTGTTTAACAGGCAATGATATTGCTAACTGAATTCAAGGGAATCATAGCACACACATTTGCATACTACTGGAAAAAAACAAAACTAAAAAAAGAAAAGTTAAAAATTAATAAGGAAAAAGTTTCATCTTAGAATTCAAGTAAACTGAGGAAAAAAAAAAAAAAAGAAAAAAGTTTCCTTACATATTTTGTTAAAATTTACAATTTCCTGACAACTTATTGTTTTAAATATTAAACAGATACAACAAAAGTGCAGAAGGGTCCTATCATCAAATCTCAAATGAAATTGCCAGTGTCATTCAGTTATTTTCTTTAATCCTGCTGTCCCATCTGCCATGCCTATTTTTCCAATAATTTTCCTACAGCACAATTAATTTGTGCCATATTTATTAAACTTATGTAAAAATTCCCAGCAGAACATTTATTTCAATTGGCACACTTATTTTTATGAGTTGAAAAATTCTCACTGTCATATCAGTCCCAGATGACACAAGTTCTCCCTTTATTAAACTAGATCCAAAGTTCCAAAATGAATAGTAATAATAATAAATATTGAGAATTAAATATTAATAACAAATTTTCAAACTGTTTCAGTATTTCTAACATCCTCATTCTTGTTTTGGCTGCAGCATTCTTCAGCCTTCCTCAGATGTCATGTGCTAAATAAGATTTTTTTTTTTCAAATCTACTCAATTAAGCAAACATTTTTTTTTGTTCTTAGCATACTAAAGGGTAGATAACATGTGCTACACCTTGAGATATTTTGTTTACCCCCTCCCCAATATCTTGTCATTTTTAGGTTACCTTTTATGAAGATAGTGACCATAGAAATATATTGTGACAATGTAACATCTGAAATAGAGTTATCACATTAACTTACCTTGGTAGACTAACATTGACCAACTGGTCATTTCTGTACCAAGTTAACATTGGCCGAGGCTTTCCTTTGACTCGGCACTGTAGTCGTGCCCTCTTCCCAACATATTCTATCTCATATGTATTTGGCCTCCTCTGGAACTGAGGGGCTAACAAAAAGAAAAAAAAATTATTTTGTTTTCTAAAATAATACAACATATATAAATAAAAACAGTATTTCTTTTTAGAGTATAACACAGAAAGAAAAATGTAAGGTACTGCAATTATGCTTTTTATTTAATTTTTCTTGTATTCAAACAAGTGTTTTCTTTTCTGGACACAGAGTTTGTAGAAACAAAACATTTGTACAGTTTCTACAAACTCTGTGTCCAGAAAGAAAACATTTGTTCAACACAAGAAAAATTAAATAAAAAAAGCTTAATTGCAGTACCTTGTCTGTTGTCTTTAATGAAACATATATAAATGAAGGATTGCTACCTAAATACACAAATATTATATATATATATATATATATATATATATATATATATATATATATATATATATATATATATAATTTGGTGTGAGGACTTCAATAAATATAAGGAGCTGCTGAATCAAATTTTTGATGTTTGGCCATGTAGTCAGAATTGAAAAGTGGTCAAGAACTTTTCAGCACCTACCTTGTAATAAAAAAAAAAAAAAAAAAAAGAGAAGAAAAATTCCAAAACCTATCGTTTCTATATAATACTTTTCTTTTAAATAGTGATATAAATTCCAGTCAGTACTTCAATAATAGCCACAAACACAATACATTTCACATAAAATCTATACAACAACAATAAAGTTAACTTGATTTATGAAGGAATAAGTACAAAAATTCACAATCATTTTTTGTGGCTGAAAAGCAAAAGGTGAGATATTAAAAAAATAAAATGTAACAGTGAAGGAGATAATTCACCTATTAAGGCCTGCAAGCCCCTTTGGTATCTACCCTAAGGATGCTTGAAGCCACCAGTGAATTAAGTGATTTAAGATTTTATTTTGTCATATGAGGGTGGGAAAATAAAAACAAATTGTTGAATAAATCTGAATGGAAAGTGCAATAAACTGAAAGAAAAAAGTTAAACTGAAACTGGCTGGGAATAGGCTAAGAGCCATATTGAGGTTTGAATGTGTGGATAACTTGAAATGTTTTAAACCAGTTGTGAACTCTAATATGTTATCTGGTACAATAGATTATTTAAGACTTATATAATAACTTATATCATATTGGAAATGTGAAGAAAGGAGAGAGAAAAAAAATCATGTCCATTTTTAAAATTATTAGTTAGTTCTATGTAAAAGATCACCTCCATGTTAAGTAATGGTTAAAGTATTCTACAAAGTTTTTAAATATGTAAACTTAACACCAGATAAGTATGTAACTTATATGATCAAGAAGATTTGGTAAATAAGTACACCAAAGCTTTTATTGACTATAATGATTCAGTCAGTTATGTGCCATGCCAGATACACGCTTAGGTGATCAGGTATCTTTCAATACATGATTGACGAGGCAGATTTTCCCTGCAATGGGTTGTCATTTCTTTCTGCGGTAGACCAGTTGCCATCCAAGTTTTTAGAACCCAGTCTGTCCTTCTATTTACCCATAGCTAGGGGGAAAAGAAGAGGATTCATACCTTTCCCAAGGGTATTAGCACATAAGTGAATGTAATGGATTCGACTGGAATTCGAACTTAGCTCTCCGATTCCTCAATCTGAGCCACTATCCATTACTCCACTGCACTTCCTTATAATGATTACATATGCTTAAGAAATGTTATTGCAAATACTCAAAAGCACATCATAGTGAAAGTAAGCAGTTGCCAAAATTTCTATAATTCAGCACAGACACTAAAAGCATAGAAAGCATGGACTCTCATATAGAACAATTATAAATTGAAGATGATCACTGAGAAAACTTTTGCAAAATGTTAAATTCAAGGACATCCACTCTCATAGGGTAGAAGGGATACAAAAAGTTGTCAGTCTACTCTTGAGCATTTGTTTTAGTACAACAAAGTGAAGGTTGTTAGCCAATTAGAATCTTCATAGCAATGTTAGTTCTTAAAACTAAAATGGAGGCATTTGAAGATTTAAGTTTTGCTTTTTGTTGTGCAAGTTTTGCCATTCAACCTACATGTGCATAATAAAGAAAAGGATTTTTAGTGCTAAATGTTTACATTTTTTGTTTTTGTAAACAAGTACAGACATACTAAATTATCTTTATATTTTTATCTACCTTAATTCTTGCTGCCATTAGGTTTGGTTTGGTTTTTATGGCATATTAACCTCAAAGGGTTATTTAATGGCAATAAGATTTTTTAGGATAGATTCTTATGAATAGAATATGTACTTTTGTAAGAAATCAGTTTATAGGAGATCCTGTTTCATTGATGTATTTTTGTAAAAAAAAAAAAAAAAGTTTTTCTCAAGTGTCAAATCTATTGCTGGTATTTTTATCATAAAAATCTATTTTTACCCTTTCATAGTGTTTTGATCCCAGTTTGGAACTTAACTATTTATCCATAGCTGGGACCTTAACAGGTACTACCCTGGGAACAACTGCAATTAAGAGGTGGTTCCATGCTCTTCAAAACCTCCTAAACAGAGGCCTTGCTGCTGGATGTAGTTTATTGTCCTACCCAGGACAAGCTGCCATTAGGTTAGCTCTCTGATTAATTAAAACATGTTTAGACACAAGATATAATTTTACCAAATTCCAACAAGCATTTAATATTTTATTATATACTGAAACAAAATTCGATCATACAAGAGAGAACTGTATATAAATAAAGTGTATTGCTCCCCACACCTGTTAGACTGCACATTATTAGAGAGAGAGAGAGAAAAAAAAAGAAGTCTGATATGTATACAAGGACTGTACATATACATGAGAAAGTGAGTGTATGCTAGAGAATATATGTATGTGTATATATATATATATATATATATATATATATATATATATATATTATATATATATATATTATATATATATATATATATATATATATGCAGTCCCAAAAGGAATCACTATAATGTCACATATGAGCAGACAAGCTATTTTCTGTTGTCTCTCAAAAGCAGGAGCATGTATATAGCAAGACAGCCATGATTGGTCAAATAAAGATTTGCATAAGCTGCTGAGCTCTCTATAAAAGAAGGCTAGAAACAAGATCTGGGTTTTTCATCCATTTTCAACAGAATATATACAACACATGGGTGCTTTGGTTGGTGAGGTAAGCTATTTTCTTCACTATAGACCAGAATTTGAGGATATTTACAGAAATGTTATTCTGATGGTGTATTTTTCCTGAACTATACTTAAATTTATTCTTGAATTTATTCAAATGCATTAAGAGAAACAAGAGGACAGCTGTTACAATGGCCTTTCCCAATGTAATAAGTATTAATTTAAAAGCATAGTTTTTATGTCCCAGTTCCTTCAACTCTCTTGGCTATTGTTCACATTCTATCAGGCAAAGGAAGCATTTGTACTTTCTCAGTTATCAACTTCTGGTCCCATAAATAACATGTGTTGATAGCAACAGCAGAATTCAGCATCTCTGACCCTGATTGAAATTCAGTCTTTTCAATTTTAGTATCAAGAAAGAAAAAGGAAACATCTTTATTCCCATGACCAAATGCCAATTGAAGAACCAATTCAAACCACAGTAAAATTTACCAAAATTAATATCACTTGTGCACACACACTTGGAATGAAAGTATACTCTTAAAATATATCAAACACCTTTTTAATCTAAGTGTCCCCCATCTCCAACATTAAGAAACCTAATTAAATGTAACAGAGCAGTTATGTTTGGGCCAGCCTGTACAGACATATAGAACCTTGAAGTCAATGATTGTCAGAGATTATATATATATATATATATATATATATATATACACACACACACAGAGGTTAAGCTCACTTGAATACAATTCTTTACCTCTAATGTACAAAGGGCAGGAGGGAAATGAAGACAACCTCCTGGTGAACATCGTATTAAAACAACAATTAGCATTTGGTATCTATTACAGACACAAATGAAAGATAGCAGCTGCACAGTAAAAAAAAAAAAAATGAAATTTGGCATAAGACTAACAAAAAAAACAAAAAAAAACAAAACAAAAAAAAAAAAAACTAAATCTATATGAATTTCTATAATGAACATTACTAACCCAGCATTTCGGTTATGCCAACTTGTCTATCTTGTTGTCTATCCCAAATTAAACATTTATGCACTAACAAAGAAATTAAATAGTTTTAAAACTGCTTAAGAAATTGGCTAAATTAAGCACTTATGTGCAACAGTTTGCAAGCTTGTCCTGCTAGATGATTTTTTTTTTTTTTTAATTAATTCACCCTAAATAAGGTGATAATGTCACTAACATGCAGGACTTTAGAAGGAACTGGAAACTCAATCCTAAACAGGAAACAAAGGATATATCTTTATTCCTGTAAAAAAAAAAAAAAAAAAAAAAAAAGAGGGGAGGGAAATTGTGAACTGGACAATAAGTGTAGCTATTCACTCCTACTGAAAATAAAAAATAAATATTTAGAGTTTAGGTGATGTTAGAAGTATAAAGTTGGAGTAGAATTTAGATGTAACCAGAAACCCAATACTAAAAAGTAAACATGAGATGAACCTTCAAATGACCGGAGAAAAATGTGAAAACTGCAAATAAATGACCATATTGCAGCTATTTCTTGGTCAGTATAGGGCTTGAACTTACAACATTTGTGTTATTAGCATGACACTCTACAAATGGTGTTCCATCACTAAATTGACTAAATATGAAAGACTTGCTGAAGATATCTGGATGCTTTTGAAAGCATCACTAAAGATTTGACACTTGATTTGATAGAACTTTAGTAAGATGAAGATGATGTCTTCTACCAAGAAGTGCTTTACACATTTCAGGTATCTTTTGATCTGAGTAACCTCCAAGGAATTTCAAGTTAAACCCTTTATTTATTCTATTGGAGTAGATCGTTCTTGTTCACCTGTCCATATCTAAAAAAAATTAAAAAAAAAAAAATTATTTGCCTGGTTTCCATTGAGTCTACTACACAGCCCAGGGATTGAACTCAAAAATGATTTAATCCTGCAGTTAAAACTTGGAGCTTTAAAACCAAGCACAAGAAAAGAAAAAGACAAGATATACTTAGACACAGATAACTGAATAAGGACAGATTAAATAAAGGGTTCTGTTCAAAATTACCTGAAGGCTACCCAAAACAAGAGATAGCTGAAGAAAGGTATAGGGCACAATGGTCGAAACTTTAGTTCAATTGTAAATAATGATAACTCTTTATCCAGGAAACTGAGAGAAACAAACTCAAACCTGTTTTGAAACTTAACCTGGTTTAGTTGAGAGAAAACGTGAGAGGTTTTATTTACAAGAATGCTATCAATGTCCTTTTAGCAGAATTTCAATCAATAATAGTGATAGCGAGCAAAAGAGAGGGAGGATAGCGAGCAAAAGAGAGGGAGGATAGCGAGCAAAAGAGAGGGAGGATAGCGAGCAAAAGAGAGGGAGGATAGCGAGCAAAAGAGAGGGAGGATAGCGAGCAAAAGAGAGGGAGGATAGCGAGCAAAAGAGAGGGAGGGAGAGCAAGGATAGTAAGCACGAAGATGGCAAGCAAGAAATAGAGTGAGAGAGAGAGAGTGCAAGAGGTGGTGGTGGTGGTGGGGGGAAATGACCAGATGTTCTATGTCCATTATTATTAGAGATTATGAGGAAGTTACTGGAAAATTTCTGGGCTTGAGTCTTCTTACTGGTACTGAGAACTTTTCAGCATCCACTCATAAGGGAAATGCCCCTAAGGGAACAAGTCTCTAACCTCCCCACTTTTGCTCTCTGGAAATAAGAAAACCAGTTACCTCACATCCACAGCCGAAATGTCAATGACAAATGTGACACTAAGCCAAATAAAAAGAAAGAGAGAAAAAAAATGTACAGTTGAAAGAAAGACAGACTAAATGTGAAAAGAAAGAGTCAAAAGAAATTGTTGCTTTGACCCAAGACTTCAATGGTTAATAGTTTTGAAAAACTTTAAAGATTACAAGAACTGATTCTCTGCCTCACCACTTTCAAAGACTTAAAAGGAGAAAAAAAAATGCTTCTGTTTGGGTTGACTCCCATCTATAAAAAAGACAAATATGGAATATAAGAGTACAGCAGATGAATAATACATGTATTCACTTATTCTGGTTGCAGGATCCTAGCCTGAAAGAGGTTGTGGTACTTATATATATATTAGTGGTAAATATACACATACATATGCAAAATATATAAATATATATACATAGATGCATACACATACATATTCTTTGAGGATAAAATCCAAGTAGAACTCAATGTCCAGGACAGAGAAAGGATATAATAAAAAGGCTTAAACACTAATATTCCATGGTCATAATTTATTCCATTGGAATTGTAAATATGATCCAATTCATCAGACCTACAAATTCAAAAAGAAAACGGAAAAAACAACTCCGGAAATAAAAATAGAATTTAGAGAGTGTAAGTATGAGAGTGTGGGACGAATGTTAGAGCTAAAGAGAGGGGTAATAGACGAGATAAGGTGGATATATAAAAGAATTGATTTACTTTTTTTATTACTTCAAATGTTATTTTTAGTGGATACCATGTTTGAAATAGATGCATCATTTATCTTATTTTGGACAGTACATATTATGGTTATCATCCTATGCACCCAGCACACACTGGCGAAAACTTTTTGTTTTTTGCACATACCTATGATAGACTCTAATACACACACAAAAGGGATGTTTAAAGTAATAAAAATGGATGAAAAATAAATGCATTAATTCTTTAGAAATTGCTTTGTTTGGTTTGTCATATGAATGTGAGCAGATATGTATTTTTGACAATAATTTAATGAGGGAATGTGCATAACTTAAAATGATAAAACCAACTTTGCTGGGCTGTGACTGAGCCGTCAAAAACATGCCAAAACAACAAAGGGGAATAATGCAGGTTTGAACCCTGACAGAGAACACGTTTTCTCAAGTGTGCAAAAGAAAAAAGAAAAAGAAAAAGGGACATCTATTTCAAACATCAGTGTCCACTGAAAATAACATTCGAATATGTGTGTGTTTCTCCATAGTCATTCAATGGACAGTGGGAGTGAATTGCAACATTGGCCTAAAAAGTGTGATGCTATGTGGGTCACTACTGTAGGTTAAAAGTTTGGCAAGAGTCAAGATTTAAATTTTCCAGCAAATAAGATTAAATAAATTTCCACCCTCCTGCTTATCATTAAATTCACAAATGTGTTAATACAAGAAACACCATTACTCAAATAATAACCTAATCTAAATGAAGTAATATTTAATTATATCTAAACATCACTACCAATTTCTGAATAAGCAGTTAAAAATCATAGCAAGAAGTATGTTGACCAGAGCAACCTTTTACTTTACTATAGAGAAATTACTTTCCTGGGTTTGGAGGTGAAATTCTTCAAGATTGGACAAGAAGTAAAAAGGCACAAGGGAAATTAGATATAGGTCATACCAACAGGAAGTTCTTAACAGCAGCAAATGCAAAAGGCAGATGTCATTGCAATAAAATTGCATATGATTGCATAAGAGAGAAGAAACAAAAACAATAACATCCTCTGTTATAGAATAGGACAGAAATAATAAAAATAAATAGAACACACTAGTTCCCAACAACATTCAAACAGAAATCAGTGAATTTAGGAGGGGCGGGGGACAAAAAAAACAAAAAAAAACAAAAAAAAAAAAACAGTACAAGTGGCGAAGGCAACCTAGTTGTCTCCCCCTTGAATAACTTGACTAGAAAAGTAATGGTTGAACCTTATGGGCAGTAATCAAATTGCACTGAATAAAGCTTTATTACAGGCAGTAACGTCCGGATGTTTTATGTTTTCCTTTAAAGGCAATGAGAGAAAAAGCGGACAGAAGTGTGAAAAAATAAATAAATAATGAGTAATAAATAAGAATCACACATCTTAATTCATTTGCATTGTGAAATTTTACTTTTGGACATTTATAAAATATATCTTTTTAAAACTTGCTTCACAAAATAACAGGAGGGATGAGAATAAGAGAAAAAACATGATGGTGGTTGGAGAGAGAAACAAGAAAAAACTGATATGTGTATATATATATATATATATATATATATATATATATATATATTGTTGGAGATGACACTGAAAGAACCAATGTATTTGGTTTATCTGTTAAAATTAAACCTAGTTCCAAGTGTACACAGAAGAAAAAAAAGAACAAGAAAATCCCAAGTGATACACCTGTGGAGTAAGTGGGGGCTGAATGCATCATTACACAGATACAAACAGGGGGTGACAAGAACAGTGGGTTTGATTCCCCTGATGAAATGGAGGGACTTACATTTGTAATCTGGGTTCAAATTAAAGTTGAAAGACAGACTTCAATATGTAGATAACATCAAGGAGGGATTTCTGCTGTAGGAATGGGAGTGACCCAATCTCATTGACTAGGTCACTGGTGCAACAAGTTTGATTTTAACTAAGGGTTCTACTATTGGAGCCTAGTGCTCCAGCATCTAAAGATAAGCAATTAAAGTTAAGCTTGGTACATATTTGTAAATGTAGATAGAAAAAAGAAAACTATAAAATGGTAGAGGAATATCAAGAACCTAACATAGCAAGCATTTTGGTTCCTTGTCTTTGAAATCTTTTATTCTATCTTTATTCTTCTCTTTAAGAGAAACCATGAAACATTGAGAATTTGATGGAAATGTACCACAAAATGGAGAAAGAACATTTATCAGGTTGAGCCATAAATAATTTCCGTTTTTGTTTGTAAACTTCATTCTTCAATTACATTTTACTCAGTTATATATTCACCATTATTTACGATGACATGTTACAAGTTTGACAAATTATCGAATCTAGTTTTTATTAGAGAAGGTTTTACCCATTACAGAGATTAAAATAGGTAATAATTAGTTGCTGCAAAGTCAAGTGAATATGGTTACTAGGGTATAACAGACTAACCAAGTCCAAAAATGTTTTTTCTTTTTCTTTCCTGTTTTGGACGGTGGGAGAGAGAATGAAATAAATATTAGTTTTTTTATTTTTTATTTATTCAGCAGTGTTTTTTTTTTTTTTTTTCTGATTTTGTATATGTAGAATTATTAAGATTGCCCATAAGACACATTAATCATATAATGCCAAACTTATGGAAAATGGCAGCTAAATTCCTTGAAGTTATATTTCAGTGGTACCATTCTACAACCTTTTTCAGGTATATAATATCTGAGAGAGATCACTGAGACTGTTAATACCTTAAAAAGAATAAAAAAATAAAAAAAATAAAAATTATGGAAGATGCACACCATCACCATAAAAAGAAGTTTCAATTTTAATCTACTATAGAAAATCAGTTATGAGCCACCAAGTGTGACCTTTAAATCTGCACCGTTCTACATCATGAAGGTCATGCCTGGAATCTAAGAAAGTTCCCAGTGGATCAAGAACAAGTTATTTAGACTATTTTTATCAACATATTCCATGAGTGCCCAATGGAGTGCACTCTCTAGATGCCAGCGTGTTTTATCTGCTACAAAATATAGTCAGGTATTTCTTAAGAAATGATAAAATAAATAGGTTTCATATCCATTTAGAAAGAGCTGTAACCAGAGCAAATGTCAAACAGAATGTAGCTGCATGCAGTGACAACATGCATAGATATTTATATGATAAGCAAGTCAATAGTTCATCTAGTTATGCACATGGTAAGCAAAATTTCATGTAGATAAGCCGAAACAGAGATGGAACCAGGGCAAATCCTCACAACAACCCCACTTGAGAATTTGGGGTAAGACCGTGAAAATAGTGGCATTCTTCAGCTGTTTTGGTCCATCACCAGACAGAGAGGAAGATGAGGGCAAAATAAGCATTGACGAAAGAACAAACCTAGTTTACATGACCCTAAAGCTATTGTGTGTGAGTGTGCGCGCGCACATATTAGGCATATACAACCTATCCCTTTTAATAGACACATCGAGATCTCTCCTGAACACCATATGTGAGGGTGTGTATCTAAAGTACCAACATCCTACACATCCCAGCAGATGAAAAGCGTACGCTCAAGAGAACAAACCAATAGACAATCTCAAACGTAGAGTCTTGGTACTAAAGCAGAATGATCATCAAAAATAATTATTTTCATGGTAATTGTTCTGATGAGATTTCCTTTTTGGTACCTTGGCTATGAATTTAAGTGCAATACTAGATTGGCAGCTAGGTTTCATCATTTTACAGTTGAAATGTCTTGCTGTAACGATAAGTTCTATGCTAAGAGTTTCTTGGTCCTGGCCTAGCGTCTCGGCTTCATTCACTTTCCTACCACCGTATTGTTGCCTCTCTGCACCTTTTCTATAAATACTTTCATGGTAATTGTTTGAATGAGCTCTTTGCTAGGATACCTAGGCTTTATGAATTTAAGTGCAGTACTGGATTGGCAATGAGGTCTCATCATTTTGTAGTTGAATTGGCTAGATGTAACTAAATTTTATGGTAACAGTTTCTTTTCTCACAATTCTCATTGGTGGAACTCTCTTCCAGCTTCTAAGTCAACTTTGATGTTGACGAATTAAGAAGACAATATAATGATTGACATTGCATTTAAATTTTTGAAAGTCAACTTTCAAAAATTTAAATGCAATATCAATCGTTATCTTGTCTTCTTAATTCCTGTTCTTTTATTGTTTTCTTTCCTTAATAGTTTTTTTTCATATTATATCACACTGGTAAACTCCTTGCATCTTAGTGACTTTATTGCCTTGCTTCGGGGTGAAATGATTTAAAGAAAAAAAGAAAAAAGTTTAAAATAAACCAAGGAATCCAGAAAAAGTAGATATTTCTATTTGCAGGCCATTTCTTACAGCGTTTAACATTTTGTGGCATTATTACACATATGAATTTCAGTATGTTAGACAGTTAAAATAATATTTACCCTATTTATATTCAGACTTTGTTCTTGTCATCATGTTTCAGCTGTTGTGCCCTCAGGCCTTCATCATATATATATATATATATAAATATATATATATATATATATTATATTAGTCAAACACTAATATTCCATTTAAGCCTTTTTATTATATCCTTACCTGTCCTAGACATTGAGTTCTACCTGGATCCTTCCTCTTGAAAAATTTTTTTTTTTTCTGAAAATATACATGTATGGAATTTTTATATATATTTTGCATATGTATGTATATTTTCCACTAATATATATATATATATATATATATATATATATATATAAAATTCTGGGTAACCTATAGTGAATGAAGGCCAGAAAGCACAATGGCTAAAATATTGTGACAACAACAAAGATGAGGATAATAGTCTGAATATAAATAGTGCAAATAATAACTCCTCATTCCAGATATTCAGACAGAAGTTAAAACAATGTCAGAAAGCATATGCCTATATAATTATTTACTAAAAACAATTTAAATTTTTGCACAAAGTATGGAGCCCCCTTATGCAAATAAAACTCAATGTAAAGATTTTTTTAATCATTTCACACCAAGCAAGGAAACAAAGCTATTAAGATGCGGGGGGGGGGAGTGTGAAAAAATATAAGAGAACAATAAAAGAGGAGGAATCAAGAAGACAACGATTGACATTACATTTAAATTTTTGAAGATCTAAGTTGGCTGGAAAACAAAAAAAAGAGAGAGTTCCACAAGTGAGAAGTGTGAGAAAAACTGTGAGCAAAGAACTTATGGTTACATCTAGCAAATTCAACTGTAAATTGATGAGACTTTATTACCAATCTAGTACTGCGCTTAAATTCATAAAGTCTACAAACTAAGAAAGTTCACCAGAACAATTATCATAGAAGTATTTATAGAAAAGGCACAGGGAAGTAAGTTATGTTATAGTGGTGGGAACGTGAATGAAGCCAAGAGGCCAGGTTAGGACCAATAACATTACAGATTGTTCTTTGGATTTTATCAAGAATCTCTCAATATATAGCAGGAACACGAGACCAGATGTGGCAGCAATATTCAAAGTATGGATTAATGATAGACCTATAAATATATAAAATAGATTCTGGAGACCAGTGAACCAATTTTCCAAGCAGCAGATCTAGCAATATATTTAATATAATCTTTCCACTTCATGTCAGCAGAGAACATTAGCTCAAGAAAGCACAAAAAGCCACTCTCCTGGAGGTTAGCATCAGTCATGATGATGGAAGGTAGAATGGACACTCTCACTCACTCACTAAGCATTATACCATAATGCTACATCCACATATTTCATTGGAAGGAAAATTCTTGCAGAAACAATCAATCAGAATTATTTAGAAATCACAAGAACATTCCTTCCACACAAATAATATATTTATGTCAAGTGTACCATTTAGAAACTTTGGTAATCATAATTAGTATACTAGATACATTAGCTAAGTTATTATACTTTTAGCTGAGTGCTTGTATCCAATACATTATAAATAATTATAGCTGATGTTTCTGTATTTTCTGGAGTCCAACAGAGCAACTACATGCTAACAGACCCTTTTCCATTGGTTCCTGTTTATCACCTGTTTCCTGGTTTGGTAGAATGGCATGTTTATATGGCCCATGTTCCGGATAATGATGTTCTGCCAATGCTGTTTTGGTTAGCTTTTGGGGTGTCTCCACCCAAGCTTCTTTAGACCCAGATAGAGCTGTTATTTAGTTGCCTCCTTATCAAATATCCAAAATCATTTAAGCTTTTAGTGAGTAAGCAATATTAAAGCCTTAAGAACATTCATCTAATCATTAATAATATTTACCAGATAGTAAAAAAAGTGGATATGAAAAATCAGTTAGCCCAAGACAACGCTATATTAAATGGCTAGGTCATGTGGACACGTTTAGACCAGTTTCCTCATCCACATTGTTTTTTATCATAGTCAGTCAGTGCCATGTGTGATATATGCTTAGGCGATCATGTATCTTTCAATACATGACTGACGAGGCAGATTTTTTTCTCCAGCAGTAGGTTGCTGTTTCTTTCTGCAGTAGACCAGTTATTATCCAAGGCTATAGAACCCGGTCTGTCCTGCTATTTACACATACCCTTCACAGCCTTTTCTGTGTATTTGAATGGATCAAATCTCTTCTCTAAGAATCATTCAGTTAAATGCATTGATAAGGAAGGTGCTTGTACTGAAAAAGTACTATTTATTGTGTAAAGTATAAAACCATTTCTATGTTTTTGTTTTTCCATCATAGAGGTAGACTTATTGATGTAGCTAAGTATTTGCGAATTGAATTAAGATGAGCCAAGTATGGGACCAGGCCAAAAATGTAAGGCATCCAATGAGGACTGATTACATTTCAGTAATAATAGTGAGATTAGCTTACTAACATTAACCTATGAATCATTATCTATGCACCTTATCTTCACTTCTTACCATCTCTTTCATTCATATCACACACACCTCTTTTATTATAACCATTTTAACAATGTTGCTATTTAAAGTGGCTCTTGAGCCTAATACATTGCTCTTCAACTGAACTCTAGGCCACCGATGTATTTTGTATAGAAAACGTTAAAATTTCCCTTCCTCCCTGGCATGCGACGATAGCCTAGGGGTAGAATCTCCGACTGATACCAAATCAGTGGGCTTTCAATTCCAGCTTGAAGCAATCGTACATCTAGCAACACTGAAAAGCTGTGATACAGCAAAACTGTGTCTGTGGATGACTAATATATATATATATATATATATATATTTTGCTAGTTCATCCACAGTAAATTTGCATCTATTTCACTATTTTTGGCAGATTTTAAGATGTCATGATGTGTAATATCTAATAACAAAGATGACAAACAAAAAGAATCTAAATGGAATTGGAAAAATAAATAATTTTTTTTTTAAATTTAAAATTTCCAGCATATCTTGTTCATGTGAAGTCACATCAACAGAAACCTAGTCTGATGAAGTGCAAAAACGAAATGCGTCACATGAACATGTTTTCTATGTCATACATCTTTCTTCTAAAACTATTTTTTGATATATAAAAATTTTTATATATTATATATATATATATATATATATATATATATATATATATACCTCTGACTGATACCAAATCGGTCGGGTTTCGATACCAGCATGAAGCAATCGGACATCTAGCCACACTAAAGAAGTGTGATACAGCAAAACAGTTTGTCTGAAGATGACTATATATATATATATATATATATATATATATATATATATATATATATTTAAAAAAGCTTTCAACAAGAAACTTGATCCATATTGATATTTATTAAAGACAGCTCAATGTATTTACTAAATTGAGCTAAGTATGGCACAAGACCATGAATTTCTGAGTACTGGGGCAAGACTGAATTCATTATGGTATAATGGTATGTGAGACTAGCTAACTAATATGCACATTCACTAACACAGCTGAGGAGTTTTTATATATTTTTAATGTGTTGGCTTCATGCCAATGACAAATCCAAATCAACAGTATCTGGTTCCACATTTCACCTGATTATTATGAATGACAGTCACACACTCACTGACATTTTACTGAGATTTAATCATTTACGTGTTCTTTACTCATTAATTTTAGATATAGATATATATTTTATGACAGGAAATGCAACATATCCTGCCATTAACCACCTAAGCCTAACAAGCTAGTCTTATAGTAAGGACTAAAGAGGGAGGAGAGGATTATTTATGCATGAATGAACACTTTCGATTAGGCTCAGTGCAGCGTCTATGTGCCAAAGATCAAAGTTTTTTATCTCTGTTAGTCAGGCAGACTGCACAGCAGTGCAATCTGCTTAACTAATTTTACAAAGCTGTTCAAGCAGCAGAACGCTGGTATAGTTGATATATCATGTGCCTGTTTATCTCCAGTTTGAGTGTCCAAATCAAGGCATGATTCGCAGAAGTTATGGTCAGAGAAACATAAACGGAAGGAGTTTGCTTCCAACTCCAGAATTCTGGTCTAAATTTTATCTTAGATTTATTATTTAATGAAGCAGTGTCGATTATTAATTTTTACTGGCATTTCTTTCACTTTAATTTCAGCTTAACAGTTATAAAAAAATAGTTTGATTTAGTTTGTAGCATATCTACCTCAATGGGTTATTGAATGCTGACAAGATTTTTATTCCTGGTAATAATTTTTTCAAAGTGTATTGCTAATATTTTTTTTTCCAAAAATGTATTGCAGGTAATAATTTTTCTTCAAAATTTTTTTGCTGGTATTAAAACCTATTTTTACACTTTCATAGTGTTTTGATCCCAGTTTGGGGGTTAATTATTTGCCCATAGCTGGAACCCTAACAGGTACTATTTTTCTAAAAAAATATTACTGGTAATATTTTTTAAATGTATTGCTGGTTTTGGTTTGATTTGTTTTAAGGCATATCAACCTCAATGGATTATTTAATGCCGACAAGATTTTTATTGCTGGTAATACTT
Organism: Acanthosepion pharaonis; assembly: GCA_903632075.3. Taxonomy (NCBI): domain Eukaryota; kingdom Metazoa; phylum Mollusca; class Cephalopoda; order Sepiida; family Sepiidae; genus Acanthosepion; species Acanthosepion pharaonis. Next base: position 498,785 of record CAHIKZ030000568.1, read on the forward strand.
TCTTTCGTCAAAAATGTACTGTTGTTAATTTTTTCAAGAATGTATTGTTGGTAATAATTTTTTCTTAAAAACTTCATTCATGGTAATTTTGTTTTTACAAAAACATATTGCTGGTATTAAATCTATTTTTCCATTTTCAGTGTTTTGACCCCAGTTTAGGGGTTAACTATTTGCCCATAGCTGGGACCCTAACAGGTGCTACCACTCTGTGCCAGGGTGGACCTGGGAACATCAGCAATTAAGAGGTGGTTCCACACTCTTCAAAGCCTCCTTGCTGTTGGATGTAGTTTATCATCTTACCCAGGATGAATAAAAAGTAGTTTTAATTAAAAAGATACTAGTGAATATTAATAATAATAAACAAAATGATTCATGTAACACTTCCAATATTTTTCAGTACTGAGAGAAAAGTGTGATTTAAGCAAATATACAAGGTTTAACAATATCTTGACTGTATTTTGCCTGCAAGTCATGTTTAAAAATTCATGTGGGTTTGCATGGAAAAATTAAACTAAATATTTAATGGCCACAGATATGGTGTGATATCAATGGAACTTGCAGAACGTTTTTTTATTATAAACTACTGCAATTTCGATGAATATATTAGGATGCACATTCTGAAAAAAAATATCTGGAATCAACCGATCTTTTAATCCTTAAAACTCATGAAAATATTTCTAGATGCAAACTACTAACATCCTGCCCCAAGGAAAGTAACAATGACTGAAAAATTTCATAGGATTTATAATAAACTGTTTGATTAATTCCTTTTACTAACTACGAAAAAAAATTAAAAGATAAGCATGAACATCATGTTACTCACGTTTCATGCTAGTTGAGTTCCATTCATTTTGATGTGTTGATTACTAGTATAATTTTTTTTCCTCAAGATAATCGATATTTGTACAAAGACTTGTAATTTTTTTTAATATTTTCATACTTGTATGCTATTTATAAACATAACTTGAAGACAGACACACTGTTGAATTATTGTTAAACACTGTCTTTTTCTTTTCTTAAATCATGCTCTTTAAGTGCTAATAGTAATGTTGTATTCTTAAAGAGGTTACAAACAGACAAAGGTTGTACTTCAGTGAAGGAACAGCAATATGCATATAGATGAAAGAAGAAAGGGTTATTATAAAAGAGAATACACTACTGAAAGACAGGGAATCAGGTGGCAGGCTAGTAATTCCCGAAGCAAGTCGCCAGGTATATCCTATGCTCACTATATATATATATATATATATATATATATATATATATATAGCTACTGATATGGTCAGCCCACATAGGCGATAGGGAGTGTGAGACATTCCATTACAACAAATAATAATAATAACAATGTGATATTTCTGGGGAGGCTTAGAAAATATTATGTGTGCTTTAGGTGGCTAGTTTTGAATCAAATAAATATATTCTCATGAAAACACTTCTTTAATATAAATACCTCATTGATTCTCTCAATCTCCATCCTTGTAGAATCTATAATGAGCAAGCAATTAAATTAATAAACTTTAACAAAGATACCAGGAAAAGATAAATAAAAACTAAGTGCCTTACCTTGTTCTTGTTCTTGCTCTTCTTTGTATTTGGAGGAAGACAGCACTGGGAGGAGGAATATCACAGCCAAAAGCAACTGCCAAGTGCAACTTACCATGACTGAAGTTGTCAGTCAACGGTATAATCCATGGACTTGGTTTATAACATAATTAACAAATCCAATTTGGGAAGCTACAATGACTTATAGTATTTCCAGCAGAAACCCATAATGATCAGATCTAAGTAATCTGCAATATAAGAAAAATAAAAAATATTAATATTCATAGCAAATAATAAAAAAATGAATTAAAAAAACAGGTTGTATTGGATGATGCGCTAGTATAGACACACATATATTGGGAATAGTGTTAATTGGTTTACAATACAAATGCTAGGTTTGATTGATTTTTTTTTTTACAGTCTATCAACCTTTTGATGGTTATTTAAAGCCAGAAAATATTGTTAGATTGTAAGAAATTTTTGGAGATAATCATGATTTATTGATACAAGTCGTACTAATTAACCACTAGCAGGGGGAGAAGAGATGGATTCATACCTTTCCTGAGGATATTTACACTTGCAAATATAACAAATTGAACTCAGCCATCCAATTTCTAATTCCAAGCTGTTATTCATTACACTATCCATACAACTAAGAATCTGTTATTCTCAAATGGTTAGCCATCTAGGTACTGACCAGGCTTGACATTGCTTAACTCTGGTGATTGTAAGAGAACCAACTAGTGTTTTGACATGATGTGGCCATAAAGTAAAAAATGCTAGGCATTGAAAAAAAAAAAAAAAAAAAAAAAAAAAAAATATATATAATAATAATAATTATATATATATATATATATATATATATATATATATATAGATAGAGAGAGAGAGAGCTGGTCAATGTAAGTCTAAAAAAAAAAAAAAAAAAAAAAAATGGTAGCAGCACTACTTAAATAGTCTGGACCTCCCTAAAAAAAAAAAAAAAATTTCTGGGAAATTATTTTTATCAACTAGTTTTATTTAGGCTTACCTTTGCCTGGGACACAAATTAGAATTGAAAAATATAAAAAATATTGATGTTTTCTCATTTCTTTTGTATGCAGATAACAATCATGTTAGCCATTTCAAACTTGACATTTGGAAACAAAGTTATCAGAAATTAACAGTTTAAGAAGACAGGAACCAATCTTACCCTGAATTGATATGAACAAGCTCTCCTCTTCTTAAAAAGAAGATATATCGAGTTCAATGTATGAGGTTCCAATGACCACAAACTAATTAACTGCATGCCTATGACAGGCATGACTTTTGAGACTGGCTTGAGAATTGCACAAAAGATCACAAACAGTACAGGAGAATATATTGTATCCAAGGAACACTGTTAGCTGTCTTATTTTACTTTCATATTTCATGCAGTCGACTGATGCTTACTTCTTGATGGTGTATTATTGCTGAATAGCAGCAAGAACGATAATCTGATCTCTTCATAACTACCTCTTCAAAGTTCTTGAATGGAATGTTGATGCAAGAAAGGTTGCTTTTCAGTTTATGTTTATACCTGAGCCAAGGTCTACCATTTCTATGACCACTATGGAGTTAACTGTAAAAAAAGAGCTTTTGGTATGCGGTCATCACTAATCCTTGCCACATGTCCATATATATATATTCTGACAAGTGCCGCAACCCACAGAAGGTTTACGCAATGTTAAACTTCAAAAATTCTTTTCCAAAAACTTTTTCCTAATTTATTTTAAGTGGACCCATCTATTTAAGTATGACAGGCATTATGACAGAAAAAGCATTTTAAGAGAAATAAAATAAATTTTTGTTATATGGATCTATAAGACATTGAAGAATGAACAGCAAGGTCCCAAATTGGTTGATTTAGAGAAAATTAAAACAAAAAGGACACTTATAGTTAACATCAGGAAGAGGCAGTTGACATTTCTAGGGCACATAATGAGGAAAGAGGGCTTGCAAAACTTGACACTCACAGGATATATTGAAGGCAAGTGGGACAGAGGAAAACAGTCTATAATCTACCTAATGAGCTTGTGTAAATAGATAACAAAAAAGATTGACTAAGGGCTACAAAGGACAGGAAATTGTGGAGAGCCATGATTACCAACATGAAGGGATATGATAGAGAGAATCAAAACTCCATAAAAAATAAAAATGTTCCTCTCATTTACAGAAAATGTCAATTTCATAGAAAGGCCCCCTCCCCAATTTTTATGATTATTAAAATTTATTAAGGAATAAATAATAGAATTAAAATTCTAATCTGCAATATGAGGCTGGATAAATAAAAACATTTTTTTGAAGGTGATTTGTCACAGGAACTCAGGGAGACAGGCAAACTGTTGCCTGCCAAATACTTAATAGAACTATTTTTGCGACCTGACACCCAGGGGCAGTGGCATTAGCCCCCATATCCCTCAAGTCTGCCTAACAACATTCTTTCCAAGGTAAGAACATCCAAAACATCAACAATTGGATGAGCAGAAAGTCTTCTCCTTAGTTTAACAGGAATTCAATTTTTACTGTTAGTAAAGGAAAAAAAAAAAAAAATATCCATAAACATTTACTGCTTTATCTTCTAAAAGAAAAAAAAGAAGAAAAAAAATAACAGCATCTCAAAAAGAATGGCATAATTTTAAAGAGGTGGGCATTAATGGAATTAAAATAGCACCATGTAGGTTAAGCACTCAAGTAGATATAGCTCTTCTTAAGTTGACAGTCAGCTATGACTAGACAGTAAACAGTATGTGGCTAGCATTCCAATCCATTCCAGATAGTATTTATTTACCATTATTCAACAGCAACTTGATTCTATTCCATTTGCCCTTCCCTAACAAACCTTGAATGTATGGGAGGTAATAAACAAGAAAAGGAGAGCAAGAAATTGAAAAAGAATTTTAAAAATGGAGAGAACTGAACAACAGCATTCAGTAGTAGAATAGAAACTTTACTCTTTATTTTTACTAAAAATGCAGAGAAAGGTGTTTACTGAAAGGAAATATTATTCAATTATTCACAAATATCACTATTACAGATCTTTATGCTTTGTAAAAATGTCCTTTTTGTGTTCATATAATCTTTTATTTAGATTCCGTGTGGTTTCTCTTGTGTATTTTTTGTGAGAAATATTACAGGCAATGTAGTAGATTCCTCCTTCAGGTTTTAGTGTATTGCTTGATTTTTTTTTTTTTTTTTTTTTTTTCTTTTTTAAGTAAGTCTTTTATTGTTTTGGATGTAGTAGTAGTAACAAATTTTATGTTACGTTTTTTTTTTTTTTTTTTTTGATTCATTGGATTTTTCAGGAGGGGTTGTTTTTTGGTTTTGAAATATTTTATGGGCCTTTTGCTTCACACTGAATAAAACAATATTCAAAATATTTTTGTTGAAGCAAAATTTGATCAAAAAGGTTTTTATTCATATTCACAATTTGGGTGAGTATTTCTATAAATTCAAACTATTTAACAGACATTAATGAGGCCCAGAAATGTTTTTTGTATAATCTAGTTGCTTGGCTTATCTGAAGAGAAAGAATAATGCTAATTCATTTTAAAATTATTGGGCTGGAGCTTGGATTATCCAAGAACTGCTTCTTCATATACTGAGACAGTATGAGATATAGTGATGGTGGAGTAATGGATAGCCACTTGGATCATGGAATCGGAGAGCCGAGTCGAATCTATTACATTCACTTACATGCTAATACCCTTGGGAAAGGGTATGAATCCTCTTCTCCCTCCAGTTATGGGTAAATATCAGGACAGACTGGGTTCTATAGCCTTGGATGGAAACTGGTCTACTGCAGAAAGAAATGGCAACCTACTGCAGGAAAAAATCAGCCTGTCAGTCATGTATTGAAAGATACATGATCACCTAAGCATGTATCACACATGACACATAACCGAGACAATGATTCAAGCTCTTTGATGTCACTTGAGGAGCAATGTGGGTAAACATGGATGGTAGAGCAGGAGCTGGGATGGATAATAATAATAATAATACTAAAAAGGATATAAGTTGTGGAGAGCCATGATAAGCTTCACCCTGAAAGGAGATGGCACAAAGAAAAAAAAAAAAAAAAAAAAACATTTAAAAAAAAAAAATTCACATCTTATAAACACTAAGAATGCAATGCACCAATTTTAGTAAAAAATAATTTTTCGAGCCCAGTGTTATGTGCTTTATACAGCAGGTGATATTTTCTATTTAAGTGGTCATACAGAAGTGCAATCTATTAAGAAAAATCTCACCTTTTTGTTTCTCTCCTTGAGGATAATATTTTATAGGTAGCAGTAAGTAAATTGGATTGGTAGACTTACTTGATAGCCTATGTTTTTAGTTATGAAGTAGCTATATAGCAAGAGTAGGTAAAATCCTTTGTTCAGGAAGTAAGCTAAATAATTAAGTTAGAATGGAACATGTGCTTCAAATCAGAAGTCTCTCTAAGATGACATCCATAACAATAATAAAAGAAAAACAAAATGGCAGTAAACTAAGAATAGAGTAAGTAAGCCTTCTTTTTCTGTTTATTTATCTTTTTTGGAGGGAAAAGATATTGAAAGAACTTGCCTAGCCTATTTGTCTTCCTCCTTACTTTTAGAAGAGATATTTTAATCTTTATTCTTCCTTATGTGTAATGTGGAAGAAGGATAAGAAAGTTAATAAGAAAGGAGGAAGAGGAAGCTGGTACACAGACATCCCTCAGGGAGAAAGAAAGAGAGAACAGATACTGACCTATGGCTGACCCTTGAAGAAAGGAAGCTAAAACCACAGGCTATTTTTTTTTTTTTTTTTTTTTTTGGTTCTTCCAGTACCCAACAAATCCAGATATAAAAATTTTCAACTCCAATGAGAGCTAACATACAAATAATCAAGCCAGTGAGTAAAGATAACACCACATGTAGTTCTTCATTAGAAAAGAAATGGGGAAAATGGGGAAACAATGATAGTAACATCATTTCAATTAAAATGTCAAGGGTCAAACAAAAATATTAATTTTTTTTTTCTTTCTGTTTGTAAATATAAATCAAGACCTTCCAATTGTCACTGATATCAGATATAATTAAATTTTCTCAGCATATACACAATTTGATTTTTAGAATAAAAAAATAAAAAATAAAAAGAGCATATGTTGCTTGAAATTATAGTCTGTCCTTCAGGCTTTAAAGACAAATTTCACTTAGTGAGAAAACAAGAAACTTATTAATCTCTGTAGGCGGCAATAGCTCTGGTCTTTAGGCACAATCCAAGTCATCTTCTCAAGATTTAACATCAACCATTTCTTCAGAGTTAAAAAAAAACAAAAAAAAACCAAAAAAAAACAAAAAACAAAACCTTCAGGATGTTGGTGATCATGACTCTCCACAGATTTTGCTTTCTTATCTGTGAATTACCAGGTATTGTGTGTGTGTGTGTGTATATATATATATATATATATATATATTTCCTGTTGACTTCTCCATGGTATGGAATTAAGATTTGTTCTGAGACTGGTTGCCATCTAAAGTGAGAGAGGCTAATCTACAGTACTATTTAAGCCCATAGCTGGAGGTAGGGAAGTAGTCTTTCACAATGACATTTTGTGTAAAAGTGAATGCAACAGACTAGTATGAGATTTTAACTCAATCAATTCTCAAAGTCAGTATATTGAGCAGACCAAGCACTTTTATATCATAATTTTGGGCTTTATACATAACCAACTGACAGGGACACTTCAACAAGGTGTAATGGTCAACAAGGTGTAATGGTCAACAAGTTTGTCTTGCTAGATTAATTATGACTGAATAGCGAGTTTGATCCTCTCTTAGTTCTCATTCTTTTGGCTTTGTACCACATATAACTATGCTTAGAAAAATTGCCATAACTGACAGAACTATTTTGATCATGTTTAACAAACAGAAAAAATATCCTTGCTTTAAAATTTAAGAAAAGCTTCCTTCTGTTTTTCATCAAATAAAATAATGGCAGCATAAGTATGAAACTGATTTAAAGTAAATTTTCTTTCAAAGAATATTTGTGGTATTAATTCTTACACACTTAATAATGCAATCTGTTTATCCATAGAGTCTAAATAATTAAATCCAGAGCCCCTATACAATGATTGAACCAATTCTCTCGCAAACCAATTTTTATACAGTCACTTCCATCTTTTGTGCATTCTATTATATTATATAGTCTTTGGTAAGACTAAGCTGTCTAATAATGCAAGAACCTTGCTGTGATATAGTGTTTAGCAAGCTAAACTTGTAGACTTTTAATGCCACAGTCTAGTGATCCTAATTAAATGCTCAATACTTTTTTTTTTTTTTTAAATCATTTACACGGCAGATACATTTAGTCATTTCAACTGTAAAATGAGACCCTGCTGTCAGTCTAGTATGGTACTTAAAATCGTAAAGTCTAGATATCGCAGAAGAAAGTTCATCAGAAAAATTACCATGAAAGTATTTATAGAATAAGCCACAGGGAAGATACATTATGGTGGCGGGAAAGTAACTAAAGTAGAGATGCTAAGTCAGGACCAATAACATTGCAGATTCTTCATTGGATTTTATCAAAGATCTCTAAATATATAACAGAAGCACCAGACCATATGTGGACTTGCAGCCACATATCAACCTAGGATAACCTAATTAAATACTTGAGCTTGTTTGCTAAGTTAGATAATTACGTATTTCTCCACTAGTACCAGGTGTTTGAGTACAGGTGAGAAAAAACAAAAAAAAACAAAAAAAAAAAACTATGATTTCATTTGTTGGTTTACAGGCCGTCCATACTTGTGGGATATCAAATGACTAAATCTAATTAAATTAAATATGTCAATGGCCCTAAGTAACAGGATCACAAGATCTGAAGAAGAAAGAGGAAAAGAAATCCTGGACAAGTAAGTACATTAATTAGACTGGAGGAAGATGAAAGCTAGCATCCAAGTTTCACACAACAACTGAGAGAAACAAAAAACTGCAACAAAAAATATGATTAAATTATATTCTAATATTAGGATACATCAAAAGTAATTTTTTTTTATTTTTTTTATTTTACAGACCTTTACTCCAAAGATTATTTCATTTATACATCTAAAGACTATCACTATTATTATTATTTTTATCATTATCAATTATCAGATATTATATCACAATATTTTTTTTTTTTATATACCTAGCGTCTGGTTCATACTCCTCCCCACCACAGTCTTTTGAACAAGAGTAAGGTTTATTCCTTGTTCTCTGTTTAAGATAGGGTTTCCAATTTCTTCTGAAGTCTACTTGAATGCTATACTTCTAATGTCTCTAAATTTTGAAATTTTATTTACTAATTTTTATTTTTCTCCTCAATGGGATTAGATATGTTTACCTATTGTCCGGTTCACACTCCTCCTGAGACTTTTGAACAAGAGTAGGGTTTATCCCTTGCTCCCTGTTTAGGATCAGGTTTCTAATTCTGTTGAAATTCTTTTCAGTCTCTTTCACTCACAGTAGCCCTTTGTGTCTTAGTGGCATTATTGCCTTGCTTGGGGTGAATTGATTAAAAAAAATACATATGTAAATAAAATAAAACTTTTAAAATTTTCTTACCATAACTTTATTTTACCTACATCACAATATTTTACATTTAAACATTTTCCTAAAAATAAATTTCATTGATCAGATATTGCTTTTATTCATAAATATTTATTTTTAATTTATTAGCTGTTAACTGACTGAATGAGGTATTAAATTTAAGTGCCATACATGATACATACTTGGGCAATCAGGTCTCTTTTGATTCATGACTAACTAAGCAGAATATTTTCTCAAAGTATATTGCCACTTCTTTCTGTGATGGCCTGGTTCCCAACAAAGATTATAGGATCCAGTCTATCCTGCTAACCAACCCATGGACGGGGGTAGGAGTAAGAGATGGATTCATAACTTTCCCCAAGGATATTTGCACCTAAGGGAATGTAACGAACCCAATTGGAATTCAAACTCTGCTCTTCAATTGCTCAATCTGAGTTGTTATCCATCACACCACAATGTGCATCCAGATTAAGATCTGTAACTCATTAATAGGGACAGTGAGCATTAATGGGTGAATTCCTTTCCAAGAGTATTATATTCATCATAACAAAGGAAATGGCATAGAAGCTTTGGAACTAACCCCCCAGCCACCCACCCAGAGAGAGAGAGAGGGGGGGGGCAAAAAGAACAACCAACCTCTTCTCACAGGGAATACCAATTGTACATGTACACAGAATTTTGTCGCCAAATTCCAATGTAACTCTTTCTGTTACTGTTATCATACCAGATTTGAAATTCTCTATGATAATAGAATCATCCTTACTATTGTTGGTGCAGAGTAGAGATTTGGCATTGAGAACTAGGTTCTGTTGGGAGGTGGGAGTGCATGTCCATGGGAGAGGAGGTTTAAAGTGATAACAGCTGCAAAGATGCTAGCCAGTCAACCCTGTCACACCTTCTGCTTACCATCCCCACTCCCATTGCCTAGGAAATTACTTCAGACCACATTTTAGTGAAACCAACAACAACCAACCAATCTGAGGTTTCAGGAGACAAAGATGGATTGAAGACAGGTGCTTTTGTTTGGGACAAGGTGAAGAAGCAGGCAAGAAATCAAAAAATATGAAAGTCTTGAAGACAGTGCTTGTAAATGGACTGACATAAAAAGTGGAGAGTAGAAGATTTCACACTAACACACACACACGCATTATATACACACACGAATAAAGTACAAGTCCAGCGTTCATAACATTTAATTTAAAAGAGCTCAATACAAAGTGGAGCAATATTATTTATTTTAGGATATTATACTGAAAACATGTTAAAATCGCTGCACAATTGTAATCGTGTTTCGATATGTATCAATACATCTCATCAGGCAATTATAAATTACTCTTTTAATTTACAATTGCCTGATGAGATGCATTGATATGCATCAAAACACAACTATAATTGTGTAGCGACATGTTTTCAGTGTAATAATATATATATATATATATATATATATATATATATATATATATAAACACACACAAATAAATTGCTGAGTAGAAGTTTGCAGAAATTACCCAAGTATGGAAATGGGGACAAACTGAAATGTGATGATAGATAAAAAAAAAAAAAAAAGACACAAAGTAAATATGGAAAGGAATTAAAAGTGAAATGTTAATGGAAAATTTGACATTTATCAACTACCAAATTTACAAACTTATGGATGAATTTATAAACAATCTATAACAGTCAGTGACACAGCAAGAATTTTGGTAATCTCATCAGACTAAAAGGAATCTAAAAAAATCAAAGTATTTGGATTAAGATGAATTGTTAATGGGATTTCAATTATGAAATTATTATGCAATAAAGTGACGGCAAAGAGATTACCAAGAAAGTATTAAATCCTTCTTAATCTATTAATTCTCCATTAGTTGCCATTAATCTATTATGGGGAGAAACTTATAATACAGGGGTTTTATAACATCATTTTTATAATAAATTTTTTTCATACCCGTAAAAAAAAAAAAAAAAAAAAAAAAAAAATAAAAATAAAAATAAAAATATACAAAGTATCAAAAGCATGTTTTTTTTTCACCCTGACACCATTATTATTTTAATCACTAATCAACAATGTTTACAGTTTTACAAAGTGATGATTAGATTTGTAATAAAACGTAAACACATGATAAAAGTGAATTTATACATTTTTTGTTCTTGAGAATTTACAACAAAAATAATGAACACTATTTATTGATTAGATTGTTTATTGGAATGGTTGGCAAAACAATGGTGAATTGCTAACTAATTCAAGCTTTATAAAATGGTAAATAATAAGGATTTCTTTATAGTTGCTTCACGTATTTTAATAATTTAATAAATGTTTATAAATTTATGTATAAAAATTTTTTTCACATATATTTCTTTATAAATTGGTAAATGATAAATATTGCATTAATTGTAATTAAATGTATTAGTTTTTAGAATGTTGTAAATATAAAATTACTCTTGTAAATAAACAATCCAATAGTGTTTAATATTTGTTGTAAATTCTCAAGAATAAAAAAAAAGAGACCCCAAAAAACCTATAAATTCACTTTCATAATATGTTTAAGTTTTATTACAATTTTAAACCTGTTTGACACTTTTTTTTTTTTTGAAGGCATAAGGGTCCAAGATTGCCAATTATTTTTTTATTGATAAACCTATAATACCAGATATTTATTCTTACTTTTATTTGTTTTCAGAAGCTTATAACTAATGACCAAATCTTTTTTGGAATTTCTATAATTGATATCAGATTTTGTGGCAGGCATTAAATGGGTTAAGATAAAAAGAACGAACATAAACATGAAAAAAAAAAAAAAAATTCTTGCAAACAAGCAACATGTGAAAAATAATTAAATAAAAAATTTTTTTTCTTATTTCTCTTCAAGGTTCAAGCCAAGTTTAATAATTTTCATTACTTATTAACCTGAACTTAGTTTTTGTACATTATGCGGTGTTAACAAGCTCAAGCCAGATTGTTAACCATTTCATCTAATAAATTTTATCAAGATATTTATAAGAGAGATGTCATTAAAAGAATAAAATATCCATAAGCACAAGATTTTATAATCTGTGTTTATCAACCAAACCAATTTTGATAATCAATTTCAGTCTTGGGGACAATTTACTTAACCCTCTATTATTGTAGAGAATTTTTGTAGCATTAGGAACATGAAGTTTTGAAACAGTCCATTTAAAATATAGATATATTATATAGCTCTTAATTTTCTCACTATATAATGTCTTCAGCATTCTTCTGATTTATTTTGAAAAACTAAATTCACTATTAAAAATGAATTTGTGAAAATGGAAAAAAAAAAAAAAAAAAAAAAGAGAAAGGAGAAAGAAAGAGAAAGGAGAAAGAAAGGAGAAAGAAAGGAGAAAGAAAAGAAAGGAGAGAGAAAGAGAAAGGAGAAAGAAAGAGAAAGGAGAAAGAAAGAGAAAGGAGAAAGAAAGAGAAAGGAGAAAGAAAGAGAAAGGAGAAAGAAAGAGAAAGGAGAAAGAAAGAGAAAGGAGAAAGAAAGAGAAAGGAGAAAGAAGAAAAGAAAGAAAAGAGAAAGGAGAAAGAAAAGAGAAAGGAGAAAGAAAAGAGAAAGGAGAAAGAAAAGAGAAAGGAGAAAGAAAAGAGAAAGGAGAAAGAAAAGAGAAAGGAGAAAGAAAAGAGAAAGGAGAAAGAAAAGAGAAAGGAGAAAGAAAAGAGAAAGGAGAAAGAAAGAGAAAGGAGAAAGAAAGAGAAAAAGAAAGAAAGAGAAAGGAGAGAGAAAGGAGAGAGAAAGGAGAGAGAAAGAGAAAGGAGAAAAAGTTCAAATTTACAAAAATAGGTTTTGTTTTATTTTTAGTAAAATAAAGCTACAGGTAATTAACACAAATATTATGACTAGGACCAGGAACACCTTGTAATTCCTTGACAAAAGTATTCAGAAAGCTACTTACCCCACTCTACTAATGGAGGGTTAAGCAGAACACACTGGAACCACAAATTTTGGTCCCTATAAGCAGCTATTCTTGCTGAATGAATTTTCATTACATTCATTTGAATTTGTTCTTGCTCAATTGGTCACACCAAATGGTTATTCCTTGCAACTAGTGTTCCATTTGAATAGAATCCACAGGGAATACTGACTTTGATCTTTCATAGAGCAAGGCCAACGTTCATAAAGAGGAAAAAATAGAAATGATGGAGAGGTAAATTTCAAATAAGTGAAGACAGTTCACTAGGACACAGAGAGATTTGAGATGTAGTCATGTGTAAGGGGATAAAAATGGAATGCTGAAGACGCTTGTTAAATGAAGGAACTGAAACCCTGTTGGCATTCCCTCTCCCTAACCTGTCCCTCACTATTGCTCCAGTACCTCAGAACCCTATCTTCTTTGGTGTTTGCTTTTATATAAATCATGCAGAATCAGCAGAGGACAGCAGCCATGGTACCCTACAACCTTCTCCTCCTTCTGATGTGTACATCTGATTAAACAAAAAAAAAAAAAAAAAAAAAAAAAAAAAAAAAAAAATAAAAAAATACAAATCTTGAAACCTACAAAACAAACTTTGCCAATGCAATAAGAGAAGGTTAGCTGAGATGATCAGAGACAGTAAGCAAACAATTTTCCAGGAGGCAGTGGGAAAGAAAGGTTAAAGGTTACTTTAACAAATTCTGCTCCTCCACCCGCTTCATCTTCTCTCAAAGGAAATTTAAGAATAAGGGTGTTACCTACAATATCAATTTGGTGAGACAGGAGGTTGAAAGACGTTCACAAGAACCTTCCAATGAAACAAAATTATGACACCAGAATATATAATTATGACTGAAGATCAGGTTATTTTCAAGGGGGGTTAAATTTGTTAAATTTAAAAACAAACAAATATGAATTTTATTAATTTTTCCACTAAGATAGAAAATGTATTAAAAGATTTTTCTGAGGGGACAAAATTTAATTATTGCTACAAAAAAAAAAAAAAAAAAAAAAAAAAGATATTGAAATGAAAGAATAATGGACAGAAAAAGAAGAACAGGTATAATTGCCATAAAGAGCAATTCAGAATGGAAAGATGGGGGGGGGTATTGAGAAGAGAAATAGCTAACTGAGAAAACAAAAACTGTTGGGCCCCTTTTATCTTCTTTTTTTAAATAGCAATACAGTAGTCCACCGCTATTAGGCAAACCAGTTTACTATGGTACCTTGTGTACCATGGGTGGGTGATGGACCCCAAGATTTTGCTCTCATGCCCTCAATATTGCTCCATCTTCTTCATGATAAACAGAACAGTGATCATCAGATGGGTCCTAATTTGTTTTAATAATTAGGCTCCTTTTTCACATGTTTTACCTTGATTTTGATGATCAAACAGCCCAAATTTTGTGAAATTTTAACACTTTGGCCACTTCACACCTAATTCAATTGTATTGGTAATAATTACACATGGTTACTTTATATTTCTATTTTGCGCACAATCAAAGAATTCCTATAATATCAGACTAATTAACAGGAATTCAATCACTGCAATCAGATACCACAGATGGGGTATAAATAGGAGCACTTTTCCCTGGTTGATCATGTTCAATTTGACTGTCTAACAGTAGACATCTAGAATCTCTCATAAATAAACAAATATAAATAGTACATAGTAATTAGGGGTGGCAATTGGGAATTGCAAGAGGAAGTACTTTTGAGGACAGTTAATATTTATTGTATGAAGAATCTGATAGAAAACACCACAAAAAGTCTAAATTTCGGGTAATTTGCTTTTTAAGATCCGGGCTAAGTATCAAATAAAAATTTCCCGAATAGTCATATTTACATGTATATTTACATGCTTAATTTGAAAATAACAAAGAAATTTTGATAAAAATCTACCTTTTTAGAGTTATCAACAATAAAAGATCAGACTCATTTGCGTCGTGGCAGCCATTACTGGTGTTTGCAAATATTTGCTGCAGGAGAACATTGACTTGTCTCTAATTATTGCGCACGCACTGATGCAAACAATGGCTGACATGCCATAGTTGACAATGATACAAATGAGTCTGAACTTTTGTCAATAACTCCAAAATGGTAGATTTTATAAAAATTTCTTTATTTCAAATTAGGCATATAAATTTAGAATAAAAATAACAGTTCAAGAAATTTTTATTAGATACTTAGCATGAGACTTAAAAAGCAAATTATCCAAAATTTCTTATGGAATCATTGGCCTAAATTAATATAATTTTTTGAGATTCTTTTCGAGCCATTATCTATGGTATATATCACAAAATAGGGCAAATAGGGCCCAAAATCAGGTAGGTGTCCAACCTCCTCTATATTTAGAGATTCTTGGTAAAATCCAAAGAAGACTCTGCAAAGTCATTGGTCCTGAACTGGCATTTCAGCTTCAGTCATTTTCAAAAAGCTGTAACATAGCTACCCTGTACCTTTTCTATAAATACTTTCATAGTAACTGTTCTGGTAAAGTTTCCTCTATGGCACCTAGATTTTATGAATTTAAATGCAGTACTATGTTTCATCATTTTACAGTTAAAATAGCTTGATGCAACCGTAAGTTCTATGCTAATAGTTTCTTCTCTCACACTTCTCACTTGTGGAACACTCTTCCAGCCCTTTGCTTTCCAGTCAACTTTGACCTTCAAAAATTTAAATGCAATATCAATTGTTATCTTGTCTTCTTAATTCTTGTTCTTTTATTGTTCTCTTTCCTTAATTTTTTTTTTCTCATTCACTCACACTCACTAATTTCTTGTGTCTTAGTGGCTTTATAACCTTGCTTGGGGTGAAATGATAGACAAAAAAAAAAAAAAAAAAAAAAAAAAATAAATAAATAAAATCTGAAAGTTCATTAAGTTTGCAAGTTTTTAGACCTTGGGACAAACTTACATTTGTGTGCCCTTCAGTGATGATTGAACTCTCAAAGAACTGTTTACAAGATCTGCTACCCTACATCAGGCACAAAGGAAAAAAAAAAAAAAAAATATGGATAAACTGAAATGTTGTGCTAACAACGTGTATATATATATATATATATATATATATATATATATATATATATATATAAAACAATTGTCTAAATGAAGCTAATATAGAACATCCCTTCTCAGTGATTATATATGGCATGGTAATTTTGCTTAGCATCAGAGTGTAGTATCTGTAAAGAATGTTAGACACACACACACTTTTCTGCTCCTGGATACAACCAGATATTATAACTGCATAATAAATTATATAAATAGATAAAGGTAAAATGATGTCATGTGTGGCATGGGAGGTGGGAGTTTTATTATCATTCTACAACTTGTGCCAAAGAGAAAAAAAAAGTTATTTGTACAGGAAATGGATGGGTGTGGGGGTCTAGCATGAAAAGTTATGGTTGCTCTCTTTTTTGCTCAGCTGGTATACTACTTTTTTTCCTTTTTTTTTTTATTGAACAATAACGTTTAGACTGTACAAGGCCCAAGAGCCACTCAAGGTAGAGGGTTACAGAGTAAGAAGTTAGAGGCACAGTTTATGAGGATATATGTGGCTTGGAGATTTAGGAGCTGATTATTTTATTGATAAATAAAAGGCAATAAAATTAAAGGATTATCTAGAATGTTGCATTCATATATCAAAGATGAAATTAGAAAGAGAGGAGGGAAGAAAAAAAGAAAAAAGAGACTGCAGCTTCTGAGAGAAAAATGTTCCGATTCAAGATTCAATGCCCCATAAGATATCATAACATCAGAAGCAACAGATGTGAGAAAGAAAAGAAATGAGAAAAAAAGACAATCAGCCGAGAATGGTATCCCACAAATTTCTAAGACATCTGTCGACCTGATGGGAGTATAATTGTTAGCTAAACACTTGAGAGCTTTGAAAGATACACAAATATGAACATCTCACTTTTATCTAATGCTTTTGTGATTTCAACAAATAAGCAAAACCTGTGATATAAAGCTCAGTAGTTAGAGCATTGGGCCGAGGTGCCCCAGATCAACTTTCCAATACATAGCGATAAAGAGAGAAGAGGATTTCTAAGATTAATCTTTTTTTAAACAAAACTCGGTAAATAACCCAAACACATGAAAACATTCTAATTATTTATATCTTCTGCAGATTATTACTTGAATGTCTGTATTAGGCGTCAGTTAAGAAAAAAAGAATCCTGTTTAGAAATACTCCAAGTATTTTTCCTTCTTTTCTCTGAAGAAGGCATTTATTGGGGATCTTATTGAGGAAAGAGTAATAGATGTCTTTCCAAAAAAAGAAATAAAAAAAGAAAGGCAGTCAAATAATTGTTATCTTTACTAATAAACACTTGCGGATATTGAGACAAAAAGTGTTAAAATGATTATTTGGAGAACTGTTATCTTCTGTCTTAATTCTTGTTCTTTTATTGTCCTCTCTCTTTAATAGCAGTTTTTCTCATTCTCAGTAGCCCCTTAATTGAGTAGAAATGAATATATATATATATATATATATATATATATATATATATATGTAAAAAACACACACACACAATTAACTGACTACTATTTACCATAGTAAATAGAAGTCAAGATTCTGGCAAAAGCAATTGAAAGTTAAATGAAAAATGACAAATCTCAAGCCAAGATCAAATAGCAGCAGCAGTAAGGGGGGGTACATACAGAGGTCTGACCAAAAGGCATCGGAATTGTTGCGATGTCAACAGAGGGTAGCCATTTGGCATAGATAGATCTTAAACTCTGTTGTGCATACACTCTAAGCTATAACGTTCTCACTCACTTCTGTTATTTATAGCAGTGCTTGGAAGGAAAATATGTTGATGTGTAATCGTCCCACCACACCATGGAGGTTCCATCAGTAACCATGGCTTGTGCAGTAGTTTTTGGCCAAGCACAATATTACCCAGGTTTGACAACCATAATATTCACCAGATCTCACCCATTGTGACGGTTTCCTCTTTCCAAAAATCATATCCTACTTGAGAGGACCAACATTTCAATATGTTGAGGAAATTCAAGAGAATGTGATGAGGCAGCTGCTCGCTATCCCAAAAAAGGAGTTCCAAGAATGCTTTCATCAATGGAAGTAATGCTGGATAATGTGTGGTTTCAAAAGGGGACTATTTCGAAGGAGATTAAATCTTGAATTGATATGTGTTGTAGTTTTATTTTTATAGCATGAATCCTGATACCTTCTGATCAGTCCATGTATATGTTGGATTAAAAATAAATTCATTAATTCTTTAGAAATTGTTTTGCATATGTTTCTGATACAAAACTGAGCAGATATGAAGCTTTTGAGAAAATTTTTGATTGAAGCAGGGGGTGGGGGTGTTCTTTCCTTAAAAAGGGAAAATAGAACTGTTTGCTGTGATGTTCTATGGTAGAGTGGTAAAGTACACTGGATCAAATAGAGGTTTCCCCTACAAAAGAGGACACAGGTTTGATCCTTGCCTGAAGAAGGCTTTTTTCTTTTCTTTTTTAACTAAGATTTTTCAAATGTACAAGACCAGTAGATCACATAAATAAAAATGAGGTGTCTATCCACTGTAATAACAACAACAACAACTGTGAAAGTAAACAAAGAAATCATATAGGAACAGGTCCCCTTGAGAAAAAAATTAATCTTTATCGCTCTGCAATATCCATAAGTATTTCATCTATTGAGTGTAAGTGGCCAGACAACTGCAATAGCATCATCTTTGATTTTCTGTTAGTCATTTTCCTGTTGCTATAGTAGGATAAGACAACACTAGTGCAATATTCAACCACACTATTGTCTGATGATCAGAGTTGCATGCAGTGGCTGTAGCAAATGAAGTCACCTACAGAATGCTAAAGGTTAATAATAAAACTGATGTAAAAGGGATTTGAAAGCAGTAGACACTAAAAGTGTAGTAGTTAGTTTAATAAAAAAAATCATTTCATTTTAGAAATAATATGGTCAACTAATTTGAAGAGGAGAAAGTTCTTTTAAAAGTTATACACACACAAAACTTTCTACTTGACTAGTTATAAAGGTGAATATGAATAGTTTGTGATATGATGGTTAAATAAACAAAGCATCCACAAATATTAATATATGTTTATATTTCTGAGATGAGGTATTGTAATTATTTACATTGTTTGGACTGTTGTCCTCATCTTTGTTGCCATATTCATGTTTTGGCCATTGTAAGACTGCAAGAACATTGTAAAGCCATAACACAAGGGAAAATATAAAAATCAGGTGTAGCTGAGCACACAGGGAGAGAAAAAGGAGATCCCTGTTCCCCGTGGGATGATGTTGAAATAATAGACAGAGAACATCACTGGAAAATATGAAAACTTAAGGAATAAGCACATATGCTAGGCCACAAAAATCTGAGCCGACCAAACATAGAAACGAATACAACATGGGAAACAGTAATACAGGGTGCTAGAGAAAAACAATAATGAAAAAATTGCATTTTGAGCTCTGGTAAAAAATCTACAGAGACATTAAATTTATAAATCCCAAAAATTCATACACTGATGTCCTCAAAGACACATGGCCCAGGGGATAAGACTAGATCCAAAGAGTTGTGAGTTTAATACCTGGCTACTGCAGTGGTATGGAAAGTTGAGTTAAAGGGAGATAACTGAGACATCTGGAAGAGGCATGACACTTGGAGCTAGAACAATCTACCCCAGTGGACGAAATAAAGGGTTCAGTTTGAAATTCCAATCACCTGAAGAAGGCCGAGGTGTACAACAGCTGAAATATGGCAATAAAGACGAGGATAATAGTCTGAACAATGTAAATAATCACAAATACTAGTAGTTGTATTTAGAGAAGCAAAATACTGAAAAATAAGTATACATTAAATTTCCCTGAGAATACCTAATACTTAATTTGTATATTTAGAAAAAGGTTAACTTTAGACGAAGTTTATGCTTTAACACAAATAAGACATTTGTGTAAGTGAAATACACATGCACATCTGGACATGATGGCCTGACAATTGAGTTCAAGTATGGAACAGACTGTCATCATCCAGTGTTGATAACACTGTCTATATTTACATATGCTTTGCCCCTGATATCAAGCACATTTCTCTCATAATTATATCATACCTTAAAAACTGTGAGTGTGTAATGACTGGCTAGCTAATCCCTGTTGCAGATGCCTGCTCAGGCACATTGTGTTTCTTCAACACTCACAGAGCCAATCTATAATTTATACAGCAATTATGCTGAGCAGACCTTAATTATAGTTTTTAGGAGAGAGTGCTCAATCTGGTGTGATCAATAACTAAACAAAGCCAGTACACTCAAACTCTCAGTCACAAAGACTTGTGACTTTGTGTTAGCCCAACCATCGATGGTTTCCAGACAGTTTAATCTACTCAATTTCACTCACAAGGGTTGGGTCAACCTGTGGTAGGGTCTTTCAGGCACTGGGATTGTTTAATAAAAAAGATAATATAACCAGGAAATCCCCTGCTTGAGAAAATGGGCTGGGTCCAAATTCTAAAACTCTTACCATTGCCACAGAAAACATACACACAAAACCATCTGTAAAAAAAAATAAAATACTAATTTATAATAGATATTCATCTAACTTACTCAAAATCCATCATTTCCCTTTAACAGCATTTCAGAAAAATTGATTACACCTAGAAAATCTGTAAACTACTATATTACCAAAGGATACCACTTTTAAGGTAAGCAGATTTAGTAATAAAACTACCCCCTCACTATTTGAATAAAATTTACTTAATTTTATTTTTTGTGCATGCTTCCCAGAATGCAGATATTATGCTACTGATATGATGCCACAATAAGTAAATGTTGGAGGCATGATGGAGTAATAGTTAACGGCTCGGATTGAGGAATTGGAGAGCAGAGTTCGAATTCCAGTTGAATCCATTACATTCACCTATGTGCTAATACACTTGGGAAAGGTATGAATCCTCTTCTCCACCAGATATGGGTAAATAGCAGGACAGACCGTGTTCTATAGTCTTTGATAGCAACTGGTCTACCGCAGTAAGAAATGGCAACCTACTGCGAGAGAAAAAAAAAAAAAAAAAAAATTGCCTCGTCAGTCATGTATCAAAAGATACATGATTGCCTAAGTGTGTATCACGCATGGCACATAACTGACTGATAAGTAAATGTTAGTACATTTAAAAAGAAAATATAGGGGGTTAATAATAATTGTGTGTAAGGAAATAAAAGAGTTAAGGGAGTGCTGTTATACCTAGTCACAAGAGCATACAGATATATGAATATACTTAAAAAAAGTTATATATATATATATATATATATATATATATATATATATATATATATATATATAGAGAGAGAGAGAGAGTGAGAGCAAATGGAGATCCTAATAAATATCCCTAGTAGTAGTAGTAGTATTGGAAGTAAAAATCTGGTAACAATCAAGCTGTCTGATGCCATAAACACAACATGGCTGGTTGAAGAAGATCCAATTATAATGAGAGGGTGTGTGGATGAAGAGAGAGAGAGAAAGTTGGTGGGTCAACATGCAGACAAAACACCCAACATCCCCAACTTCACTTACCAAAATGGCTAAATGTCTTGGCACCCCATAAAGTAAGGAATGGAAAGAAAGAAAAGATGATCCCTGACCCCCTTCTTCAAATCAGATTAATGTCTTGAAGGAAAGAGAAAATGTTTAGACAAGCTGTGGAGGCAGGCAAAAATCTAGAGAGACTTCTTGCTAGCAAAGCATGCAAAAAAGAAAGAGAGAGAGAGAGAGAGAAAAAAATGATTTTACAGAAGATCCTGAGAATTCTTAAGGACTAGGGAGTAATTTTAAAAAAAGCAGAGTCAATAACAAGTTGAGTTTAAGCTTAACACAACTATTAAATTCACCAAGCTCTAATGTTTGAATTTAGATGAAGCATTACCATTTAACAGAGATCTTTGTAACCTAAATGATAAAACAGCAGGCACAGAAAGACATAATCCTAAGGATAAGAGATGAAAGTGTGAGCCTTGCTAGAGGCTTATTCTTTATTTCTGGTCCTGATTGTTCACTATTGATCCTGGAATGAACATCTGTGAGTTTTTATATATATATATATATATATATATATATATATATATATATATATATATATATAATTCTTTTCTAAGTCCATCTCTTATTTCTTACATCTTTACTTCTCCCCTCTTTTTTTTCTCTTTATATTGAGTTGAACATTTAAATAGGTCAATGTCTGATCCTTACCCCCATTCTCACTATTAAGTATTGTAATAAAAATAAATTTAAAAGCATTCCTATCTCTCCCTTCCCTCTCTAATTTCAACCACGTCTGTCACACTATCTCTCACCATGGCGGATTGGTCATCAAAGGTCTGGAATGGGGGAGGTGGGTGCTCCTGCTGGCCTATAAAATAGTCCAATAGGCATGTGCAACAAGATCACCTCTGCCAATCAAATTCCTATCCCAAACTAAATGAGAGGTGTGAAAGGCGAATGTTCGGTGCCTTTAAACCGAGCCTCAAAGCCTATACATGCGGGTTTGGGGACCGCTTGTGAATTCCAAATTCCCATGAAACTCCAATGAACACTCCACGCGATGCGGTTAATTCAATTGGAGCCGGCTCAACCCACCCCGGGTGAATGCTGTTACAAGACAAGAAGACTATCTCTCACCACTCTATATCACTTTACATAAACTTAATACTGTCCTTCAAAGTGTAAGTTTAAATTCATTTTTTCATACTTGAAAGTGAGGTCTGATGATCCAGTAAAAAAAGAAACTCTCTGGTGAAATAAATTACAACAATGGAACTTTAAAGTGGTCTTTTTTTTTTTCTTTATATATATAAGCATTATTTTTAGTGGATACACATATTTGAGTAGATATTCTATTTATTTATTAAACAGTTTATTTATTTCCATCTACCATCCTGGATATTTGAGAAATCTTATTAGAAAAATATGCATTTTCTAAACCTGTATTCCCCTAGGGCAAACTGTTATTAGATTTGACGTACTTTAAATGCTTGGCTACAAAGAACCGAATAGCCAAGCAATATTCCGGCTGATAGATGAAAATAAATATACTGTTTAATAAATAAACAGAGCATCTACTCAAATATAGGTGTCCACTAAAAATAACGTTTCAACAATAAAATAAAAATATGTTGGATTAATAAATGAAATATATATATATATGTGTCTGTATCAGCAAGCAGCAATTGCATACCCATGCCAAACCTTTAACCCACATTTTTCACTTCTTAGATTAGACCTGTTCCCTCATTTGTCAAAATAGACAACACCTATTTTAAATTTTGAAATCTCATTCCCCCTCCAACTTAAACTCTTAAATATAATACTACTTTGCTTTAAAAAAAACAAAAAAAAAAACGTCTTTTTTTCTGAAGTTATTTAACATCGCTTAATAATGGAACAGAAATTTTAATTTTTTTAGTTCCGAAACACAGTAATTTGTGTCGCGATGAAAACACATTTTAAAATAATATTATGCTCTACTTTGTATTGAGCACTTTTAAAAATAAATTCTAAAGAACTGTGGATTATTAATGTGATTGTTCTTTCTTTTTACACACACATATATATATATATATATATATATATATATATTTTCATCAGGAAATTGAGAACAAATAATATAAAGAAAAAGAAAGATATTCAACAAAAGAAAGAAATCAATATATTTTCAAAGATTTGTACACATGTTCAACTTAGAAAAAGAAAAAAGATTATTGAATAAAGACCCATTCAGCTTTAAGTACATCCTCAATGTGGTTTCAGAAGTGTATGTCCAGATCAGGTGGTTCTCATTCATGTCAGCCATGACATCTATAATGGCAGCCTTCATTCAAGGAGCCCTTGATATTGTAAAGCCACTAGTGGGTCTACCTCTCAACAACATGCCAGACATTGTAACCCAGGGGATTCAAATCAGGAAAGCTTAGAAGCCATGTGTTGGTGGGGTGATATGATCATGAAAATTTTCTGCCAGGCATTTCTGGGTAACATAGACCATGTGGAAGAGAGATGGAAAACGTACAGCCACCCACTCAATCCAGAGTCTGGTCACCATGTCTAGCACTTTATTGTAAGCAATGGTGTTAGGATATGAATCTGGTTGTTATTGGACAATTACAAATTTAAATTTGTAAATTTGGTGTACATTATGGTAGGTACTGCCAACATGTCTGTCAAGGGATACCTGTCATTTCTTCTGTCACCAGGTCACTCTCATTAAGTCTACGAGCTGTAGTGAGGTGTTCTAAGTTTGGAATGTTGTTCTATTTCCTGTGCTAGATTGGAAACAAAAATTGGCACATGAGGCCATCCTCCATTTATGGTCAACTAAAAGTGTGCCGAGCAGTCAAAGCACACCCAATCAGACATTCGTGTTCTGCCTGCAAAAGCCGACGCAGGTTTGAACACTGCTTGGCACATTTTCTTTATTAAGTTTTCTTGAGTGCACAGGCAATAAAATAAACACTGTTTAAAAAGAAAGGAAAAAGGTGTGCTTACACAAACACAGGCATTCACTAAAAATAGACTGCATCTAAAATATACTAGTAGAAAATACAAGCATAATAACTTCATCCACATGTAAAAAAGAAAAAAAAAAAGGAGGTCCTAATAATAAAAGAAAGAAAAAGCCAACACTCAATAACATTAACTATGAACATGGCCACAATATGCTGTGTTTGGAAAATAAAAACCCCTATAACTCTAGATACATACACACAACCTATATATTCAG
Organism: Acanthosepion pharaonis; assembly: GCA_903632075.3. Lineage (NCBI taxonomy): Eukaryota > Metazoa > Mollusca > Cephalopoda > Sepiida > Sepiidae > Acanthosepion > Acanthosepion pharaonis. The sequence continues at coordinate 523,592 of CAHIKZ030000568.1, forward strand.
TTAAAAATAAAATCATCTTTGATAATGGCTAAAAGTATAGCCAAAAGCTCTCGGAAGTGTAGAACATTTGGACAGTTTTTACCCACTTTGTATCCAGAAAAGAAAAGACTTGTACAAACACAAGAAAAATTAAGTAAAAAGCTTAATAGCAGGACCTTGTCAGTCGTCTTTAACAAAACATATAAAAGAGGGATTGCTATGCATGCATAGTCGGTTGATTTTGTCTAGTAGCATCCACGCTCCTCAAAAATATCCTGATCAGAGGCCTTGCTGCCAGATGTAGTTTATCATCATACCCAGGACTAATACTAGAATTTAATGTATTTTAAGGACAGCAAAATTTTGCCAAAAAAGTGTTCAATAGATAACTAGAGCAACATTATTAAATGAATCAGAATATGTTTAATCGGCTGACTTCAGATTTTCATGTCACACAACCCATCACGGTTAGATATTTGATAAAGCAGTTGAATTTTGGTACGAGGTCAATAGATTCATTGAACAGCTAACTCTGATGTCCAATGTGACATTAAACTCTAGATTAGCATAGCCCTGACGATCCGTTTAGGTGAAACCTAGGTAGGTTTGCCTGGCTCCTTAGGATTATCTTAGGTTTTGCTCTATTTTGTGTATTGAGCACTTTACGTAGTTGTCTTTTTACTCGTTTTGGAGTTTTAAATTATATGTGTGTGTAGATATGTAGAAAAATAGGAAAGAACACGTTAGGTAAATAATCCAGAGTTCTTTAGTAATTTTGTTTTTATTTTTTTTAAAAAAAGTGCTCCATACAGAAGTAGAGGTTTTTGGCTCTCGTTTTTGAAACATGAGAACTCTTATGTAGCGAAGGAATCATTTTTATTAAAAAAAAAAAAAATTATATATATATATATACACACACACACGTATGTGTGCATACATATGTATAATACTTCAGAGAGTACACAAATACTGAACAGTACAGGAGTACCAATCCGTATGTAAATAATCAGATTTTAATAGTTACTATACTAGCTTGATCAATCAACCAACCAAACTTGTGCTTTTGCATCCATTCTAACTTTTTATATTCAACTAGAAATGCCTGGGAAAATTTCATGATTTTCCTATTTGAATTTTCTGAGGGTAATGATTGAATAAACTCATGTCAAATTCTATGACAATAATATATCTGTAGAATTTCCCCATCACATCATTAAATACTTGAGCTTAACTTTTATAAAATATTGCAATAATAATCAAATACGAATGCTAGTTGTTAGTTTAAGAAGTAAAGAGGTACAAGAGAAAAGATTTAAAACTGACAACTTTTCCCATTTCATTGAAACAGATGTCAAACACTTCTATCTTTCCTGCTTTCATTTTCTCACTGAAACCAATTAGCGTCTCTGATATGTCTTTTCTGGCTTTCCATAGATCAAAACGGAATAGTTCATTATTTATGAGTTATTGGCAGGACATAATTATTCTAAGGGAGAGAGACAAGTAGAATTATAATAGGACCTTACTTTGGAGAAAGAAAAAACGTGCATGCTGTAGAGTAGTGGATCTTGTAAATCATTACCTGAGATTTTAATAATCACTGAAGGAGACACAAATGTCCCAAGTTCTAAAAACTTGTCAACTTATTGAACTTACAGGTTCATTATTATGCAAATTAATTTTCTAAGATAAAATTCACAGATATATAAAAGTAACTGGAGCCAATTAAATAATACTGCTTATTTTTTACATATTAGTGCTAATATATCCATCATTAATTTAAACAGTGGAAATTTGAAAACAATGTAGTTTTGAAAATAAGCCTTCGTAATGTACAGTGGGGCGTCATCAGTGATTTTTTATATCTGGGATCATCAGAGGGTTTCAAGTCTTTCAACATTATATTCCTTTCCTTGGTGATCCAGTAAGGGATGACTGGATTTTGATCCACCTGCTCACAACTGGATACAATTTTTCTTCCTCATTGTTCACATTATGCCCATGATATTCTCAGCATTTTACTATAGAACTAAATCTCTCTTACTTCAATTTTCTTTTCATCTGTGGAGAAATTGTCTAGCAGTCACTGCTATATCGGATGATTGATGTTACGTAGCAGTTCTATTTTTTGTTTCTAATGAAATTTTCCTCTGTCTTAAAACTTTAGCTTTTGGAAGGCATCTTTCACTATTCAAAGGCACCTTTGGATTTCAGCGTCGCATTTTCCGACTTACTATAATGACTGGAAGACAACTATGACATGTAGAAGTAAGGATTAAAATGAGCACAAAATATCCAACATGGTTGTATTAAGGCCAGTTTGCCCAAAAGAGTAAAACTTGAAACATAAATAAAAAATCTAACACATCATACCCAAACCCCATGCTGGGATGGGAGCTTTTATGAAACTACCTAAAATTGCTGACAGCATCATTCATTGGTGCAAGAATTATTATTTATTATCTTTCTCAAAGACATCAGCTGCCGTTTTCTGGCGCCAACACTTCAGCCTTTGACTTGCAACAAAGCACTTTTGGTTGAGACCTTGTAGAGATGTGGACGGTGGGTGTGGAGGGTGGGGGCATGTTAAGTTACCAAATTTCAGAGTAATCAAGAATGTTGAAGAATTAAGACAAAAATGTTTTGGAGAAAATATACAGACAAAAGGAACAAATACTTATCTTTTTTTTTTCCTCTCACCCTTCTCATATATATATATATATATATATATATATATATATATATATCTCTCATGCAAACATGTTTCATTGAATATTATGACCATATTGTGTCTACTTATTTTTATACTGATCCTTTTCAGTTGTCTAGTCAGTTTCTTGACGTTTACGTGAAATTCATCAGAGAAGGCACCATAGTTTTTGTTTTTTTTTTAACCCAAGTACTTTTGATATTTACTAAGATCATCTTCAGGGGTAAATTTCAAAGACAAACTTATTGTAACTGCAATAAAATTTGCATTCTGCTGTGAAGCTGATTTTTAAAAAAGATCAGCGAATACACACTGTTATAGTTATTTTAAAATTCTAAATTTATCTATTGTAGTTATGTAATTTTTTGCAAGAAAAGTGTTTCAAGTGTGTGTGTGCGTATATATATATATATATATGCATGCCAAGACAATTAAAAAATAAAAACATGTATTTCATTTAAAGACATTGCAAAGAAAATAATTCTCAGTGTTTATAAATTCTTTATAAACAAAAGAAGATGTCTTTATCAGTATATTCTAGTTTTCAATCAGATACATCTAGTCTCATCTATAGAGACACCTTATCTGATGTAAATATCTATTTACCTATCTAACCCCCATCATTTTTTTTTTAAATTCCCTCTCACCGCTAGCAACAGCACAAGATTCATGATCATAAGAATCTAAATCCTGGTAGACTATTTTAGGTGTAAGCACTCTTAGTTTTGTAGTGATGTTCTCTCCCTCTCAGGATAATTCCATTGCAGGCTATCAGAATAGCAATTATGACTACATCTACCGTGCAATATACTACTTACCTAGACCTTGTTAAAAAAAAAAAAAAAAAGACAGAAAATGAAAAGGAAAAAGAAGTGGCAATTTTATCTATGTCAATAAAATGTTTATTTTTTTATCAATTATTTAAACCGGTTAAGTATAGTTAGCCTAGAAGAAATAAGAAAGAGAAAGGGTGTGTGTGTGTGGGGGATGTTATGTACTTATGCACCTCTTAGATTTTGGCTTATTAAAAATGGTGACCTCACATTACATCAAACACAATTTTTGGAAAGATTAGACTGTAGAAGAAAAATATATCTTGAGAATTGTTGAATTGACAAAATATCATTTAGATATGTCACCCATTTTATAGGTACATCATAAATACAATGCCTAATGATAGATAAAAAGAAAGCAAAAGTTCATATATTTTACACTGCAAATATTTTTCAACATAATCTTCCTTGTTAATTTAATTCAGTGGTTAATATTGAACACATAAATAATACAGAGAAAAATCTCAGATCAAAATTCTACTAATAGTCATGTTTATTGATCTATCCTTAACTATAAACAACCTAAAACCATTGCCCTGAAATAATGATTAACAAACCTGCCACACAACTATTACTTAATAGAATGTGGCTTTGTATGAAAATTTGCTTTCATATCTGAGCTTAGACCAAGTAAAAGGAGCAAAAGGAAAATTCAGTAAACTACTAATGATCTCTGTCTATATTTCCAAGATGAGGTATTGTAACTATTTACATCGGTCGAACTGTTGCCCTCATCTTTATTGTACACTCTGGCCTTCTTCAGGTGGTTGGAATGTCAAACTGAACCCTTTACTTCGCTCACTGGGGTAGACCTTTCTAGTTCCACATGCCATGTTTAATGGATGTCAGTTATCTCCTGTTAATTCTCCTCTCCAAGTTCTTCACTGCCTTAACCGAGTATCGAAGTCACACTCTTTGGGTCCTGTCATTGGATCTAACCAACACCTTTATCCACTGTGACACGTGTCCTTGAGGACATCTGTGTATGAATTTCTGGGTATTATAAGCCTAATGTCTTCAGCAACCATTTTTTACCAGTGCTCATATTGCAATTTTTGCTGTTATCATTGCATATTTTTACCAGAGTTCATATTGCAATTTTTGCTGTTATCATTGCATATTTTTACCAGAGTTCATATTGCAATTTTTTGTTGTTGTTATTGCTTTTCTCTGGCACTCCTAATTACTGGTTCGCATATTGTATTCATTTCTATGCTTGGTCAGCTCAGGAGATTTTTGTGGCCTAGCATATGTGCTGATTCCTTAAGTTTACGAATTTTCCAATGGTGTTCTTTGTCTATATAGACAGGTAGCCCAGAAAAATCATATCTTTTCACTTTCCAGCCCGGGATAATGGTTTAAGCAATCTGAAGAAGCACAACCTATTTTCCACTTACCAGCATCTTTTCCAGATGAAAATAAATTGCAAGCCTATAGCCATTTCCATGTTAAATATACAGATGAGCATTTCATTCTGTAATTTCACCAGTTCAGACATTTTACAGCTATGATGCACCATGCTCCGCCTTTGGGATCAACCGAAAGAAGGAAGTTACACTCAAACAGCTTTTCCCCACCAAGAACTGCCATCTTGTGGAACAGACTACCACATAAATGCTTTCTTGAACACTTCAATCCTAACCTCTTCAAGTCAAGGATCAATTGTTATCTATCCTCCTTATCTTCACTTCTTTCTCTTACATTCATATCACACTTTATTCAGTAACCTTCTATCCAGAGTGGCTCTCGAAGCTTTGTGTTAAGTAAACTTTAGTAAAATAAGACAACTAAGTATCTAACCTTATGGTATACTCTGTAAACAGTCAAATACAATATAATGCTAGAGGAATAAAGATAGGCCACTGCCGGTCATCAGTGACCATAAATTTGATCCCACCCATCTGTAAGGGCAGGTTGGTATGGAGGACAAGATGTTGTTCATGCAGCATGTTCCCCTTCTCCATGTTGCAGATAGATCCAAAAGGAACCGCAAGGCCATTACAGTTTGGCACTGTCGCAGGAACTACTAGGACAAGGCTGAAATCAGTGACAAATTGACTTAGGGGCTCCAACTCCGAATTTTTAGCTCTATTGTATGTGCTACGCCAGGGCTACATACAGTTTTGAATTCGGAATTATGTTCTCCTAGACCGGTTGCCAGCCAAGGCTATAGAACCCGGTCTGTCCTTCTATTTACCCATAGCTGGTGAGAGAAAAAGGATCCATATCTTTCCCAAAGGTATTAGCATGTAAGTGAATATAATGGATCCAAGGAATAAAAATAATTGAATAATACTTTTAATAATTTAGTAAAACAAGTTTAAATAAGTAGGGTCAGATTTAAATAAAAAAAGGTTATACTTTATAAAGTTCAAAGGACAAATTATTACTGCTGTAGTGAGGTCATTCCTAACTGAGAGATCTGTACCTGTGCCATACAATGTTTAGTAAATGCCTATAAATTGTAGATATATCTATACGGCTGATTAATTATTTTTTTTATAGCGTATCAACCCTTTGTGGGTTAATTAAAGCTGAAATATATTTCAGATTGTAGGAAGTCGCTTACAGTACTTGATGTTCCTTAATGACCCCCCCCATCTAAGTACTTATTGTGAACAGGCTCAATGCCACTTAACTTTGGTCATTGATCAAGAGCTGTTGTTTTCAGTGTGATTTGACCGTATACTGTGGATATAAGTCTAAAATTCAAACATTAATGACAAGCTGTTAATTACATATGGCATTCCATAATTTTCCTATGTCTGTGGTTCACTTCAAAAAGGATGGCTGAGGCTCTAGATGCCCATTCAAAGGCTCAAAACCATTCAGATTAAACAGTACCGAAAGTTTTGTAAAATGAACTTTGTAAAAAAACAGATTTTATGGAACACATTAAATTATAAACAATTTTCTAACAATGAATTTATGTTTGCATATATTAAGACACTCCCAAGTCATAACCACCTACAAAATATAACATACCCATCAGTTTCTTTATAAAAAATATTACTTTGATATCTTTTCAAAGTTTCTCTTGTTTATATCCTTTTGTCCTCATCAAAGTATGCTGCATGTGTGTGTAAGCAAATAAATTTAACTCCCCTATAAAAGTTGTGTATGCATATTATTCAAGCAATTATTCAGATGTGAGGATATATCTTTATAAATTAGCTAAATTTATGAATAAAAAAACACTTCTGTATTCACAGGTGTTTTTTTATATTTGCAAAGAATTTATCGGTAAACAGACAATCTGTACACATTTGTGTACAGATTTACATGTGCATAATTTAAATGAAGGTATTTTCTCATGAATATAGATATTAACCTTACCACTAGCAAAATGTTAATCCTGCCAATGTTAAATTTGAATTTCTTGTTTGTGTAGCTATATCCTTCTATGGCAACACCTAAAACAATCTTGACTGAAATTGAGATCCAGGCTACTGCAATTTCAAATATATAGAACTAATATATAAAACACTATATTTTGAAGGGATTCCATATACAGGAAGTAATGTTTATAAATGATACAGTATCTTAAATGTTAATAACAACTGGATTTACAACTACAGAAATGAAGAACATGAACAGCACAAAGAATCAGAAAACTTTCTAGAGATAAAAAGACAAAAGAGAATCAAACATATTAAAAATTTACATCTTGATCACAAGATGATTTGCCTTTGTTGAAGTTTCAAAAAGATAAATATTAACCCTAAACACTTGTAAGACAAGGCCAACATTTAACAGACCAAAGTGCTGGGTTGGCAACATTTATTAATGCAGGTTCTAGAGAAAAACAAAGACCCCCCCCCAAAAAAAAATATGGTATAAAAGGTAAAAACTCCATATTTGAAAATAGATAAAATTGACATAACACAAAATCTCTGATAATAGCTTACAAAAATCAAAGTCATCCAGGGTGCTATATGCAAAGTTAGGGTGTGAACTTCAGTCCCCTTTGCTAAATATCTTTTTTTATTAACTATTATTAAGGCCTGTGATCAGGAGGTTTTGAGGAGCGTGGAACCACCTCTTAATTTCACAACTATGAGCAAATAGTTAACCCTCAAACTGGGTTTAAAACACTATTAAAGTGTAAACATAGGTTTCAATATCAATAATACATTTTGGGAAAAAATTATTACCAGCAATACCAGCAGTACTTTTTGGGAAAAAAAATACCAGTAATAAAAAATCTTGACATTATTAAATAACCCATTGAGGTTGATATTCCACAAAACAAACCAAACAGCAAGATTTCCCCTTCTTAGTAATGAGATATTTCATCGTTACCAATGCAAATAAGTAAACAGTTACTAAAACAACGGAATATCTCTTTAGTAAATAGGACAGAACAAGTTGCTAATACATTTAAAATTTTATCTTTTTACCTTAAATCATTTAAAAGCAGAATTCTTTATATGCAACAATTGCCAAATTCCATGATTACTCAAGCAAAAAATATACCCAATTTCAAAATTACTCAATATTGCTGCCATTTTTTCTTATGATACACAACAAGCTTGTAGAACAATTAACATCATGCATCGATCGGTTTGAACTAATGTTCTTAGGTGCACCCATCAAACTGGTACCAGCAACCTGGCATTTCTGACCAGGATTTCAAATGTTAACTTACAAGACATGCAAACCCTCCTCACACCTGCTGGGAAGATTGAATCACAATTTTTCTGACTAAATTTCTCTTTCTGCTTGATTAAGTAAAGCATATATTCATAACAATGCTACGTGAGAAAATAAGCACCTCATACCAAAAACAAACTTTACTTACATGTATACATAAAAAATAAAAAGGTGAAGTTGAACAACACAATAGGCACTGTGACTTGAAATAATCATTTTGGCAAGATGTCTTATATTATTTTTATATTACTATAAGAAGCTATGTAAAATTCAGTTGAAATTGATTCCCCTATGTTATTAGTGAATATAATAAATGTGCATACAAATAGATTTTTTTTTTTTAAATATTGTATTCTGGTGTGCTTAGTAATACACAAAACATGAGAAAAAAAAATGTAGTCTAGATTATCAATTTCAGAATTAAAAAATTTTTTTTTTTAAATTAAGAGATCAGGAATGAGTATATTTTGTTTTGACTCATGTAGAGAAATCAACTTCTTTTTTTAAACAAAGAATTTATATTGCAAACTGGGCCCCAGCCACATCCTCACCACTAATTAACTTTTATAAGAAATGGGGGTGCTATTAGTGGCCTGGTGTGCTCCATCTCTATAAGTAACATGGGAAAAAAAAATGTGTGTGTGTGTGTGTGGGGGGCTATTGCAGTGCCTATATTGTAATAAAAGATAATGGAGATTCTATAAACAATTATGCCACAAACTGACCCTTAAAAAAAAAAAGGATAATAATTTGAAGACATAAATAAAGTTAAGGGTGCCTATTGGTAATTCAATTTTCTTTTTTTTTTTTTCTAAACTGGGTATTCTATATAGTAGCCCTATACTAGACTTGGATTGCACAAGAAACACCTAGCTAGATTCAATGCAAAATTACAAAAACCCTGTCTCTACTAAAAAGAAAACTCATTATTTCATACTGAACTAAAAGCTTATTCATGTAAAATCTGCAAATGGACAGATTAAGAAAAAAATTAAAAAAAAAAAAAAAAAAAAAACTTTAGAAAAGAGTAAAAATAGAACAAACCTTGACATGTAAACTCACCAAAAGTCATTTGAGTGAGCCCATAAAAACAATAAGTCACTGCTTACCTCCAGATAAAGAGAAAAGCAGAGGAGGCTATCAAAATATAGGGACTTCATCCAACAAACCCCATTGGGGAGAGGAAAAAAAAAAAAAAAAAAAATCAGGTATGCACTGAAAAATTCCTCAACAGGGGAGAGGAAAAAAAAAATCATTTCCTTCACCAATGAAATTTTTAGTAATAAGGTCATTGGGTACACTTCCCAATTCTTGACCCTGTTCTCTTCCACACAGCTTGGGACAATAGTAATCCAGTGGGAGAGGACAGGCTTCCTCCTCAGTCCTTAGCTAATGAAATCTCATTCATCATGGTTGCCACTGGAAAAGACATTTCAGTGAGCAAAACTGTTTTTCCCTCACTTTAAATACTTAAGCAAGATCAGCTATTCTAGCCAGGTTTTCTGTGCTTCATATTGCAAATATAACACCTGGTGATCCTAGTGTATATATATATATATATATATATATATATATATATATATATATATATATATAAACTAATCCCAATCCATTTCTCTAGAAATGATATTTTGATTTTTTTTTTATAGCATCTTGATCAAAATTGTCACTTGTTAATCAAATATGTATTTTTTTGTTTTTACACTCAAGATATTGTTATTTGAAATGATAGATGCTACAACTCACCCAACCAAATGTTTTTTACTTTTTCATGTATGAAGCTTGACGTAAGAAAAGTAAGTTTTTATCACTTTCCATGCTTATTCATGTAAAATCTGCAAATGGACAGATTAAGAAAAAAAAAAAAAAAAAAAAAAAAAAATAAAGAAGCAAACGTAGAATAAACTTTGACATGTAAACTCACCAAAAAATCAAACTCAACACTCAAGAGTAATGGCCAACCAGACTAGACCCCCCCAGGTGCCTTTACATTAATTGAACAAGAGATAAAAAAACAAAAAGGTCCCATTACAAACTTAAAGTGAGTTGGGCTTTGGGAATATAAGAAATTGCTATTGGTAAATAGTAAATAAATGACTATAAAAACGCTGATGACAATTTCTTATGTACGCTGCCATTTTGGTTTCAATCAAGATGCTCTTCTGTACAAACTAAAGTAAATTAAACAACCACCTCCAACAATACAAATAGGTAAGAAACCAGTTTGAGTTATGCTTTTGTTGCTGGTTTGGAAATAGGACTAAGAAGTGTTAGTTAAATTATGGCACAAATGCTAGGAATTGACATTTCACAGCATCTTGAAATGTATTACCTGTGCGCGTGTGGCGCGCGCGCGCGCGCACACACACACACAAATTGACAGCAGACAATGTAAGTTTCATAAAGATGTACAAATACTTTTCACAATAGTGGAAATGTTATTTTTTTTCCCCCCTGTTAAATATGTGAATATTAATAATTCTCAATTGTTGTAAAAAGAAAAGTAATTTGCAATATGAAGTACAGTAAATAAAGTATTTTTTTCTTAAACCCCATTTTACCCTCTCTCAGGCAGAAGCTCTATGTGCTATTTTCTTTTTAGAAGGAAAAAGAAATTCTCAAGTTTTGCAGGCAGGTAACTCCCAATCTGAACTAACAAGCAGGTTATGGGATTTTTTTTTTTTTTTATTATTATTATATTTAAATACTTGTGGGAAGAGAGTGCATTCATCCAGGAAAATATGCCTTATAAGCAGTGAAGCATTAATAATGGGCAAAGGAAGTGAGACAGGTTTAGATCAGTTACAAGTCAGAAGTTCAATACAATAAAAGCAAAAGAAGTTTGAACTTTTCGGTATTCATACAATCCTGGGCTTAATTCAATGACTGAAGAGTAACAAAAAACTTTCAGGTTTTAATTTCTACACTCAGTGTCAGAATAAAGACATTACCATAAACTTGGAAAGGGAATTTTTATTTTAAAATAGAGGAAATGACACAGGATATTATCACAGTTATATTTTTATTTTACATAAATTGCTTAGGATTGGTTCATTGATTTTATGACGCATCTAAGTGAAACCCTTAGGTTATTTAGTATCAAATTTTGTATGGGTGCACCCGGTAAGGAACCAACTCACTACTCAGTAGTAATAGTCAACCAGATAATACTAATTAAGTGAGACACCTGAAAATGCAATTTCTGCAGAAGAAAAGTGCTTCAAATTATCTTAGGTTAGGTTGATTGATTTTATATGCCATATCAAAAAGAGGTAGATAGTAAAAATCAAACTCAACACTCCAGAGTAATGGCCAACCAGACTAGACCACTACTAGGTGCCTTTACATTAATTGAACAAGAGATAAAAAAAAAAAAAAAAACCCAAAAAGGTACCATTACAAACTTAAAGTGAGTTTCCTTAGGTATTTAGGGAGATGTCATTGATGAAAATGTTTTTTTAGATATCAGCTTAAAACATAGAAACAGACCAAAAGCTTCAAAAAGTGTTTCTTTTCAAGAAAGGATATTTATCTTGTCTCTTATACCTTTGCTATAATGTTATGAAAAGAAATAAATTCCAAATGAGATTTGCACAGATGGTCTCAATTGCTGTCTTTCAGGTGGTTTTTCTATTGTTCTCAATAGGAACAAAGTGTCTCTATACAACTTTATAACTTTTCTCCCTTCCTCAGTTTGGGTTATTTAAAGAGAAGACATAATAAAACTGATGTCTCATTGGAAATTCAAGCTTGGAATTAACATGGCTTAACTAGTATAATCCTGATTACAGCACCTGATTATATCATTCCATACTTTTTTTACTCCTTCTATTCCCCACTTCTTTCTTCCATCATTTGAAACTTAGTTTTTAGTTCATTTTGATATTTTTAAGGCCAACTGGATCTCACTAAGGATATTTCTTCATTTTCAGACTGAATTTATTTCAAATTTTATCAATTTTAAGGTAATTTACCTATACATTTTATCTTACAAAATTACTTTAATTTGTTTAACTTGGAAACTAAATTGCTTTCACAGCTTTTAAGCCTTGGGATAAAATTACGTTTGTGAGCCAGTGATGATTGAACTATCAAGCAATGGCTTTGCAAGATCTACTATAAAGTATATACATATTTTTCTTTTCCTCAAACTAAAACTGAAGAGAAAACAGATCAACTGAAATGTAATAACAACACAGCAGAACTTTGAGATTTTTTATTAACTATCATGTCTATAAGCTGGTAATATAATTACTTACACATGGATCAATACTTTATTTACATTATTCGGACTATTGCCCTCATCTTTATTACAACATTTCGGCTGTTGTACACTCCGGCCTTCTTCAGGTGGTTGGAATGTCAAACTGAACTCTTTATTTTGCTCACTGGGGTAGACTGTTCTAGTTCAACGTGCCATGTCTAATGGATGTCAGTTATCAGTTATCTCCTGTTAATTCCCCTCTCCAAGTTCTCCACTGCCTTAACTGGGTATTTAACTCACACTCTTTGGGTCCTGTTACTGGATCTAACACCTTTATCCACTGTGCCATGTGTCCTTGAGGACATCTGTGTATGAATATAGACAGAGACTGAAGGATCAGTACTTGCATCTAAGATCACAGTCGTGTATTTGTGTACCGTGAAAAGGCGTAACACATGTAAAAACATTATATATGGAAACATCATTCTTTATGGGAGGTTTTTCTAAGTTTTTTTTTTTTTTTTAAGAGAAAAAAAAAAAAAAAAAGTGGGAGCTTTTCAGTGCTCACTTGCCTGTCTTGATAAAAGTTCAGAAATATCATAGATGCAAACTAGTGGTTGATGAATTATTTTCTACCTTTCCCCACAACCTTTCACGTCTCCTGCTGTTCTATCACTACTCCCATCGCACATGTTCTGACATGCTACATTTCTTAGTCCCACCAACCATGACCTTTACAACTGTGACCCGCCTTGCTACATCCACAAGTGTGAATCATCCCCATTTCCTTCTTACTGCAATAGTAAGAAGTAAGTCTCACTCAGACAGTTTCTTCCCAAGAACTGCTGCTGTATGGAACAGACTCGTGGCAGGATGTTTTCCCCAATCACTATAATCTTGACCTCTTTATGTCTGAGGTTAACCGCTATCTTTCTTGCATAACTCTTCAACTTCATTTCTTGCCTTCTATGCTCATACAATATCACACAGTAATCCTCTACCTTGAGTGGCTCTTGGGCTTTGGATTGGGTGAACAGTGTTAATAAATAGAAAAACTTCATTAATTTTTCAATCTAGCAATACTAGAAGAATCCTTAATTTCTAGAAAAAAAAAAAAAAAAAAAAAAAAAAAGAAGAAAAGAAAAGATTTGTTTGTTTTGTTTTATGGCATATCAACCTCAATAGATTATTCAATGCCAACAATTTTTTATTGCTGGTAATTTTTTTTCCCAAAGGGGTATTACTAGTAATAATGTATTTCTGGTAATAATTTTTTTAAAAAAAGCATTTCTGATATTAAAAACTATTTTTACACTTTCATAGTGTTTTAACTCCAGTTTCAGGGGCTAACTATTTGCCTATATCTGGGACCCTATCAGGTACTATCACCCTAGGTCAGGGTGGACCTGGGAACACCAGCAATTAAGAGGTGGTTCCATGCTCCTCAAAACCTCCTGATCAGAGCCCTTGCTGTTGGACATAGTTTATCATCTTACCCAGGACGAAAAAGAAAAAAAGTGATCAAAGTGCATTAAAAAAAAAAAAAAAAAAAAAGAAAAGAAAAGAAAAAAGAAACCATATATTAGGAATACAATATTTTAATATGCTAACCTCCAGAAGAGTGACTCATTGCACTTCAAGCAAATGTTTTCTGCCAACAGAAAGTGGAAAGATCGTATTGAACCAATTGCTAGGAAGTTGGTTCCCTGTGTCATGCTAGACAATTTTTCTCTCCAGAATCTATTTTACACATTTATAAGTTGCCTAGGCATTGATATGGCTACCACATATGGTCTGGTGCTTCAGCTATGTATTTCGAGAATCTTGATAAAATCCAAAGAAGAATCTGCAATGTTATTGGTCCTGACAATTCAGCCTCAATCACTTCCCCACTGTCATAATGTAACTTCCCTGTAACTTTTCTATAAATACTTTCATGGTAATTGTTCTGATAACTTTTTCTATAGAGTACCCAGACTTTATGAATTAAAGTACAGTACCAGATTGGCAGCAAGGTCTCACCATTTTACAAGTGAAATGGCTGAAATGGTTTCTTCTCTAACACTTTTCACACGGAACTCTGCTTAGTTAATTTTGTTCTTTAAAAATTTAAATGCAATGTCAATTGTTATCTTTTTTAATTCCTGCTATTGCTAATGTTTTTTTTTCATATTCTCTCAACACTTTTCACACTTTGTTCCTTTGCTTGGGGTGGATTAAAACTAAAAGAAAGAACTCCCGTGTTCTTATAGACTTCAATTAAATTTTGTTAATATTATAAATTAATTGATTTAAAAAATTTAAATGCAATTTTGTTTTTTGTAAATTAAAGCATTAGTTCTATTTCATCTTCAAGCGAATTTTTAACTTTTAAAATTACCGGTTTTAAATACACAGCTAAAATCACGTTTCCCAGAATATTCTACTCAAATTGTTCGGGGTGTCTAGATTTTCCTTAATTGTATTTTTTTCCATATTGAGGATGTATTTTCTGAAATTCGGTTGAATGGATTTCTGAATTTAAAAAAAAAAAAAAAAAAAAAATTCACTACTAAATTTTGTCTTAGATGGCTAATGCTTTTAATTTATTTGCAAAAATAAAATTAGGGGTTTTAGCTTGGGGTAAAATGATTAAAATATATATATATATATATATATATATATATATATATATATATATATATATATATATATATATATAAAATCTTCATGAAAAAGCAATTGAATTGCAGTTAAGAATATTAATTCTAGTCTTTATCTTCATGGTTACATAGTTTGATAAAATAGGAAAAGATTTCAATTTTTATGTTAGTTAATCTTTACCACTCTGAAGGTGACTGTTTTCACCAAGCAAAATGTTAGCCCTGCCAATGCAAGTTTAATTTGAATTTCTTGGTTGTGTAGTCATATCTTTCTATGGCAATACCTAAAACAATCTTGTCTGAAATTGAGAGCAAGGCTACTGCAATTTCAAATATATAGAACTAATATATAAAAGATTATATTTTGAGGAGGATTCCATAAGGGGAAGTAATATTTATAAATGATGCAGAGCGCTAAATGTTAAAATATGCAAACCGTCAAAGCAACTGAGAAAAACAAAGTAATCAAAAATTTATGCTATGCTTTTGTCAGTTAAAAAAACTAGAAAGTACATATTTGGTACAAGATATACTCTAGTTTCAGAAAAAAAAAAGAAAAAGAAAAAAAAAGGAAAATGCATCATTAAACACCTCTTACATGTTAGATAGCTCTTACCAAGATGAATCACAAACTGAGGTTAACAGGTGTCATTTGTTGAGGGGAATGGGGAAAGAGAATTAAGAGACTTTTTATGAGTAAGAATATATTCAGCCCGTCAGGGTGGTGTCACAACAACTGGCTTCCTTATCACCTTACATCTATAGGTGGTGCCCCCACCCCTTTGCACTTAATGCAAGAGTTGGAAGAATAAGTGGTCCAACTAAGAGGTTAAACACTTCACAGCTCAGTTCTCTCCCCTTATCAGCTTGGCTTGTTCAAGCAGGAGACTTCATTTTCAAGCGTCCTAGCCTGAGAGAACTGATAAAACTAAAAGGAGGAAGTAGGCATGTATGTAAACAGTAAATTATCAAGAGTCATCTCAGATGCCAAAAGATTATCACCCTCTTAATAAATTTATCTTTATCAAATGATATACATAACTAAAAAAATAAGAGAGGAAATTTTTTTTCTCTTACAAGATGTTTTCCTTGTTATGGAGTCCTAATTGGTTATCAGATAAATTTGGTATCGATAAGACCTTGATATATTTATATAAATAATTGAGAGAAATGGTTTGGAAGATTAATGTGTACTTGTTCCTCTAACTTGTAAATTACTGAATTTTTCAGATAAACTGGATTCTGTATGGATCCTGAGGGTCCATGATACCCAATACCAAAATCCATGATGCTATGAGGTTTAGTACCATGGTAATGTTTATTAAAATTTCGGTACATGTATACTAAAACATCAAAATTTACATTGAAATTAAACAAAATAATTTTAAAATTCACATCTGAAATTAATCTTTTTGAAATACAAGTACTGTATTTTCTTTGACTTTTGAAAAACACAAAAAAAAATTATCTTGAAAGTACCCTCTGTACTTTTGTGAAATAGATTAAAAAAGGACCCACCACTACAGTAACACTCTCCTGATCCAAGAATGGGATCAAAATAATAATACTTAGGCGGGTACTAGAAAATTGGTACTTTTTATTTAATTAATCAATTCACCCAAAACAAGGCAATAATGGCACTAAAATGCAAGGGGCTACTGAAGGTGAAAGAGAATGAGAAAACTATAGAAAGAACTGGAAACCCAATCCTAAACTGGGAACAAGGGATAAACCTCTACTCCTGTTCAAAAGACTGGTGAGAAATGAGTCAAAATTGATGAAACCACATTTTGTACCACCATTTTAGTACTCTGGTACTTAGTACAATTTCAAAACCAAAGTGGTACCACCCACTGGACAGGAGTTTGGTACCTTACCTGGTACCCCACCGAGTCTTATTTGCTTAAAAGACTGTCCCCAAGTACAACAGCTGTATGATTCATGCCCATAAAACAGGCATCGTGGACATGAGAATACAACCAATTAAAAATACAGGTAATGTTTCAGTAAAATAAACCCTGAAATATTTTAGTACAAGTGTACAAAAACATCAAATTTCAAGACAGGGTATAGTGGTACCATGGAATTTCTTCAAAAGTTCTATCGTATTCATTGTGTCTTTGTTTAGCGGCATATCAATTCTTTATGGGTCATTTAATGCTGAAATTTAATTTTCTTGGGAGTATTAGTAATTTTCTGTACAAAAATGTATTGCTGATAATTTTTTTTTACTATGAAAATGCATTTTTATTTTTTCATAGTGTTGGACCACAATTTGCTAGTTCACTATATTTGCCTATACCCGGGACCCTAACAGGTGCTACCATCCCGGGTCAGGGTGAACCTGGGAACAGCAGCAATTAAGAGGTGGTTCCATGTTCCTCCAATTTCTTGATTAGAAGCCTTGCTGCCAGATGTAGTTTATCATCATATGCAGGATGATACTGAATGATAAAAATAATAAACAAATTTGAATATCAGCTCTATATCATTACATTACTTTGAATAGCATATTGTAAATACAGTGCAACACTGAAATTCGAAAGTACGTTTGGATAGTGAAAGATAGCTTCCAAAAGCTAAGCAAAGTATTAAGAAACAGGAAAATATTTTAACAAATAAAGAAAAGAGTACTGAACTGTTATGTAGTAACAGTCCTATATGGCAGTGAATGATGGCATCAATAACAATGTTTCTGTGATCAAGAGGACTCTTCAAGTTGGAGGACATTATCTGTGGTCTGACCTGAAGAGGGATGGGCTCAGCCAGGTCTATTTGCCCAAGTCATGCTACACATAAATGAATACCTCACTGGCTTTTAATCTAGATTATGGAGGGAAGTGGTCAGCTGCTTAGCAACAATATGACCACACCCAGGACTGCTGATGAATGGATATATATAGAAATAGGTAGAGAGGGAGTTAAGAATCTGGATTAAATTGAAGATACAAGAAAAATTATATAAAAACTCATAAAATATTCCTTGTCTGTCATATTTAAGGAGAATATGCATATATATAATTTTTAAATTAAATTAAATTAAAAATAAAAACATTTTGATGAAATATTTATTATACACAGAAAACTACGTATTTGGGTTGTGTCGGCTCTTAGATTTACGTCAGGTTAGTCTACAAGTGCTGCTATTGAAACCATGTAATCCAATATAAAGTTGGGTACCCAGTGACTAAATCAGTTCTACCACCAGGTTTCTCTAGTGAGAAGGGTGGCAAGAGACAACTGGTAGGATTAAAAAGAAAACTCTTTCAAAGGGGAGATGAACCTTCATGTAGGGTCAACAGTTGTCTAACAAAACTGGGTAAACCAAGTTCCATAGCTATGTAGAGAATCAATTATGGTGATGACAGCATTGCTGGGCAAAATGCTTATTAGACTGAAGTCAATGGACAGGGTGGATTGTTCTCCTGATGGAATCAATGGCCATGTGTCTGTGAACAAGGCAAGCCTTCAAGTTGGAAGAAATTAACTGTGGTTTGACCTGGAGAGAGAGATGGGCTTCACCAGGTCTACTTGCCCAAGATACACTGCACATGAATAAATACATCACTGGCTTTCAACCCAGATATGTGATCAGGTGCTCAACATCCCCTATGACCACACCTAATCATGGGACTGATGATGATGACAAGGTGCAAATGTGTCCGACCCACCTCCCAAAATCTAACTAACCATCAAGATTTTAGATAATTCCTTGTTGGTCAGGCCAGGAACATTTGGATACATCCACATTATAGAAATATTCATAAAAATGGATAAATGTTAAATGTTTAAGCCACAAATAACATCAAGCACAATTGTTTATAAAAGAACTTACACAACTTGGTTTGGTTTACGGCATATCAATCTCAATTGGTTATTTAATGCCAACAAGATTTTTATTGCTGGTAATAATTTTTCTTCAAAGATTTATTGCTGGTAATAATTTTTTTTACAAAGTATTTCTGGTATTAAAACCTATTTTTACACTTTCATAGTGTTTTAACACCAGTTTGGGGGTTAACTATTTACCCATATACCTGAGACCCTAACAGGTGCTACCACCCCAGGTCAGGGTGAACCTGAGAACACCAGCAATTTATAGGTGGTTCCATGCTCCTCAAAACATCCTGATCAGAGGCCTTGCTTTTGGACATTGTGTCATCCTGGGTAAGACGATAAACTAAGTTGGTTTCATGCACACACACACACACACTGATGACAGGATCATAGAGTCATTGTAAATAACATCTACAATCCTTTCATTAGCTGCATAGTATGTGCTCTGCCAGGGCTACATATGGATTTGATTTGAGAATTGTCCTTCTCTTAGACTGGTTGCCACTCAAGGTTATAGGATCCAGTACCTCCTACTATTTTACACATAGCTGGGAAGTGGGAGGAAAGAGATGGATTCACACCTTTCCCAAGGATGTAAGCATGTAAATGAACTCGACTGAAATTCAAACTCGGCTTTCCAATTCCTCAATCCAAGCCGCTAACCATCACTCTACTGTGTTTTACAAGAACTTAAACAGTTGTAATTTATTCAAACTTGTTCTTACTGCTCACACAACAAACTCCTTTAGTAATCATCTATCTTGAATGACTCTTGGGCCATGTATATACTGAATATTAGTAGATACAAACAATTACTATAAAACAAACAGGTTATTATTCATAGTTTAACTCTTGTGATCAGAATATTTTGTCTTTAAATTCTAAATTTATTAGAAAAACAAGTAGAAAAAAAATCTGATGGTTAGAAAATTAGTCACACTGGTCATTAAGCACTAAGTGTGATTCTGACCGATTTCTTCTGACCTTGTGCCAAACTAGGCTAAACATAGAATATAACCAAGTACTTTGTTATAAATTAATGTTCAGCTGGCAGATGATTACTACCGAGCAGTAAATATGATCCTCATTAGGTACTTGCAAAACTGTCAGCTTACAGTAATGTTTACTAAATTCTTAAATTACTATAGCTTTAGAGACGGATGTGTGGGTAGCATAACAGGTTATCAGCACGGAAAGTGAAATCAGAAAGCAGAGCTCAAATTCCACATTAGGCTGTTGCATTCACTTTCACGCAAATGATTTTGGGAAAGGCATAAATATGGTTCTTCTCCTCCCAGTTAGGATTTAAATAAGAGGTAACTGGGTAGACTGGACACTCTAGATTTGGTTGGCAACCAATTTAAGAGAAAGAAAAAGTTCTGAATGACAAAACCAAGACAACAACAGGAAAACACCCCACCATTTTTTCAAAGGATGCATGTTACTTGTTAATTCACAGATAAGAAGAATTTGTAAGGACTTCTGATCATCCTGTGGGTACATGGCATTATAGAATTAATACAAGTAAAAAAAGGTTTGTCACTTAGTTGATTAATGTTACCTTCAACATCTCTAATGAAAATATTTCTTGTGTGTGTGTGTGTGTGTGTGTGTGTGTGTGTGTGTGTGTATACACACACACTCGCAAGACATTAAATATTTTACAGTACAGGAATTGAAAAACTAATTTTGAGAAATTTTAAACCTTTCACAGTTTGAGGTAATTTGATAAAAATTGAAATTATGTGTGTGTTGAACGTTTCAGAATAATGTTTTTAAATATTTGTAAAGTTTTTCTCTTGTGGGATTTTTTTTTTAATACTGTGTAAGTAATAGGACACTGAACAAGAGGGCTGCCAACTTTTTTTCCCTTCTTCAATAAAAACCTAGCCAACAAGAGTGCCATTTTTTTTTTTAATGTAAATTCAACCATCCCTTCTTATTGGCTTTCCAACTCATAAACTCAACGTTCCACGCCAAAAGTAGCTGTTGAAGCAAAAGTTAAAGAATTTTCAATAAGAAGCTTGTTTAAAAAAAAAAAAAAAAAAGCTTCAACTTTAATTAAATAGGCAAAAAGTGCGAAAGAAAACAGAAGTAAGAGCTTCCTTTTTCCTGCTTATTTATTTACCACACCTGGACTTCTCAAATCTACACATTTCCAAAACTATCTGATACTGAGAAAACAGATTCTTATCTTTGTTGATTAAATTAGTATTTCAATGCAATTAGAATCTACGGATGGAGATTAACACATTGACAGTATATAGAGAAGAGCGATACCAAAGTCTACCGCAGTGTATTCAACAAAACTCTCCCCAGGAATTATGAATATTTTTCTGATTCCGTAACAAAATGGTACACTGTGATGCGTGAAGAAAAAGAATTTCAACATTCAAATTTATTATTTAACCGTTAGTTTATAAAATTAATGAAAAAGAAATAATAGACTGCCGAAGTCTACATCATGACAGAGATGAAGGTTGGTTATGCCCACAATACCAGCAGTCGATTTTCGAGCAAAAATTTTTTTTAAGCAGTTGGTCTTTCTTTCCCACTTTAAATACTAGTGCAATACAGCTTTCTTTACTGCTGACAATTCCAAGTTAGCCTTATTCAAGACTTAATTTTAAACTAAAAAAGTTTAGTAATTAAAAACTTAGTTTTAAAACTAAGAAAGTCTTGGATAAAGCCAACTTTAAAAAAAAAAAAAAAAAGTTATGTAAGTTTTTTTTTTGTTACTTAACTTCCAGGGATCGTCCTTCAAAAAGTATCTAGAGTTAAGTTCGCCTGAGGTGCCGTGAATCCAAAGATGATAATGCGGAGACAGTTGAATTATTTTGGAATTCTGTGACTCCTACAAACTGTCTCGTGCCACATTCCATTCGAGCAGTCGTTCGGATAAATATACTTTCTAGGTCTGTTGGTCCCAAAGGTGGAAAATTAAAAAAAAAAAGGTTCTGGCAATAGATTATCGTTTCTGACACAAGGACAAGGGTAAGAAGATAGTTTAAAATAAATGCACATTTTAAAAGCAAAAAGGTTTTCGTTTATACTAGAATTTTTATGAAAAAAAATAAATCCTTTTTTTATGTCGAAGGGTTTAAAAAAAAAAAAATCAATTCTTGTTTTTACTTTACTTAACGAGGACAATTCGATATTTAGAATAAAATATGAACTCCCGACTCCCTTGTTTTATGGTCACGAAAAACTATTTTCTCTAAAATGCAGGCTTTAAAAAAAAAAAAAACCTTGAGTCGACCCTAAATTCCTACCATTTTTTAACAAGATTTATGAGTATGATTTAAGGTGGAAAATTTAAATATTTAAGACTACTTTCCGAAATTAAATTCTTAATTCAACTAATAAAAATAATAGGAAAAAAAAGAACGACCCTAAAACGTGTTTGTTAACTTAAATAGCATCTTTTTTTTTAAGGTGTGCAATAATTTTTTCATTGGATAATAATGCGCCAAGACTTTCTCTATTTTTAAATAGTCAGATATAGCAATTAACATCAAAAATGACTTAGTCAGCTTTAGTCTCTAGAAAAATTTTAAAATGAGGACAGAAGAAAAAGTTCTAAATTGTAAGTAAATAAGACAATGAATAGTACCCTCCCAAGAAACGAAACAATAAAAACAGGTGTGCGCGATTTACAAATTACAAATTTTAATTTTCCCCTAACTTTGGAAAATTATGTTGAAAGGGACCCAAGTAGTAAATTTTGAGGTCAAGATTTTTCTGATTATTTTATAAGTTTTTTTGTGAAAGCTTTTTTTTTTTTTTTTAGTTCAGTTTAAAAAAAAAAAAAAAACTCTTCATTTAATTTAAATGTTTAGTTTAAGTGACGAAATTTGAATGCTTTTTTTTTTTTTAAACTTTTTATTTAGTGTTTATTTTGTCTGGAATAAATACACATTTTCTTATGGACAATTCATTCTTAAAATTAACGACTAGAATGTGTAACCTTAAAAATAAAATAATAGATAAAAAAAAAAAAAAATAATCATTTAACGAACCCGAAATAAAAAATTGAAAAGTCACATTATGCAAATTAAGAATAACTTACATTTTAACAAACTTGAAAAAATATCGGGTATTATTAATTAATTTCCACAATTAAATTTTCATAGACAACCACGAATACACAAGTTTAAAATTTCATGCAAAAATTTAAAAAAAAAAAAAAAAAGTTGTGTTAGGATAAAAAATACAAAAGATTAAATAAAGAAAGTAAAATAATTAAAAAGGCATACTATGTGTGATGAATCAATAATTTCTTGTCCGTTGGGGTTTTCGTTGAAATTTAAACAACTGGACACTGATATTTCTCTATTCATGAAAGGAAATACGGATATATTATATTATTGTGGAATGAAAAGTTAGACAAACTGTGCAACAATAGGTCGACTGTCCACCGAAGTTATTGTTCTCAATGAATGAAGATGACGTCTTTTGATTCGTGGAAACCCGCCAAGACCACTCATTTACAGGGCTCTTATAAAAATAAGGAAAACCACAACATTGGCTACATTCAATTTATTAAGGATTTTAGAATTGTCAGATTTCAAATAATATTGTACATCCATTTTCCCCAATCATGAAAATTGAAAATTAACTTGTATTAATTAATAATTTTTTTAAACGTTCATTGACTTATCGCCAAAAACTGAAGTATTTTTTTTTTTTCAAAAAAATAATTTATTTTCTTGTGTTCTTTTTTTTATTTTACACTACAGTACTCTTTCTTTATAGAAAGAAATAATTTTAGGATGATAAATTATTCAGCATAAAATTTTTAAAAATCATGTTCTGAATCACATTATTAAAAAGAAAAAAAGTAGATTGTGAGTGTGTACTGCAGTATAGTGTCACTATTTTTTTTATCCAAGTAACAAAAATCAAGTATTATTTCATTTGCTGGGTGGAAAAGAGTTTTTACTTTTAAATAACCGGGTAATTACGTGGAACAGTTTTCAATTGACTTGTTTAGTATTATTTTGCTTACCTTTAAAAGCGAGCGCAGTCAATTTTTGTAAGATCCTAAAAAAGAAAGAAATCTAATTTAAATTCAAATTGAAAATACAAAGAAAAAACAAAAAAAAACACACACAAAAATATTAGTACTTTTCTTTTACGTATTTTTATTGTCCCAAATTCTGAGAAATTTTATTTTCAATATGGAGAAAGAGAGACACACACAGACACAAAAACAAATTTTTTATAACGCATCCGCCAAGCGGAAAGAAAACTCCTTTTTTAAATTTTTAGGAAATGTATTTCCAGTCGGTAGTGGTATAAACGAAGATAAATGCTATAGCTATATAGATCAGCTTGCAGGAAACTGCCTAAGTGTTTGGACAATCTTAACAGATGCATTAGTCACACGTGCAGAAGAATTGTGGGGAAAGTCAAGTCCTCTTTGTGTTGTGTCACAGTGTCAGCCATTTAGATCGCAATTTATTGAATAATTAAAAAAAAAAAACTATGAAGAAATATTAAATAATCTATCGACACAACAATGTTAGAAGAGATTGGTAATCGAAAGACCATGAGAAAAAAAAATGACATTGAATAAATAAACCAAACGTGAACTCATAGTTCGATAAGTTTCTGTTTAAATTGCAGTTTAATTTTCACTGTATCCAATCGCTTAATCGAACGGTATATGATTCAAGGCAGCGTAAAAAAAAATGGGAGTTCCATGCGTACAAGGAAGAAAAGGCCAAAATAGATTAGTCCGTTTTAGGGACGCTTCAAAGACCAGTCGTAGATCACATCCCAATAGAAGAGGTACTGCTTGCGGGAAAGATTCCCTGTGGTTAACTTCACTTCAAATACGATTTTATTTTGATTAATTAAATAATGTAATGAAAATGATTCGCAAAGTTAGATTTAAATAGATATCTACTTTCTTCCCCAACAAAGGCAAATATGGCAAAAACTTAAAATGTTGGCGCGCGTGTAGGGGTAAAAATTGTTCAGTTCTTTACAGCAAAGATGATAGGGTGACCTATGACCCTCCCATTTTAGTGCAATAGATACGTGCTGCTCTGTAGTTAGAATATCCGACGATTTCAAGCAAATCAGCATCAATTTTGTATCTTGTTTTGTCCAAAGACAAGAACAAGCTCCGAGTGACTCGAGATTTCGCAGAAATTGGTCTTTTCATTAATTAATGCCTTTTTATTTTAATATACAAATTCCGAAAAGGTCTCTAATCGTATATATTTTCGGTTTGTTTCATTAGCTTTAGGATCTGAAGCTTGGTTGAACCATCAGAATTTGGAGACATTACGAGACTAATAAATACCGTCACTTTTGTGTGTGTGAGAAAAAGTCAAATGCAAGCATTTTTCTAAACGAACGAACTAACTAAAAAAGCAACCATTATTCATTTCGACAATATCAAATTAAATTCAGAAAATTAATAAGACGTCGTTAGCTATTTTAATATTCATTACTCTGCTACTGTTTCTGCAAGGTTCGCTAAATTTACTAAATACTCTAAACTAAAATTATTTATAATGGAATTGTTATTTTGAATAGGCGCTGTGGTGCATAATACCCTAAAGTCGGTCAAAATCATTAAATTATTGGTGAACATTTTCGAGGTAAAGTTTAGGTTGTCAAATGTCGGATATTGGTCTTAAGAAATGCTTCCACTTTCTATTCATGCACTTGTAAAGAAAAATCAGCGATATATTTAAAACACTACAACAAAAAAAAGTTTTATTTACGAGTAAAATTTAATGAGCAGAATATTCATTTTAAGCTCGAATGTTTTTGCTCCAGGCAAATAAAACTACAACTTTTTTTCAAAACCAAACAAAAGAAGTATTTCTTTTTGTTTCATCTACAAGCATAATAATGCACAATACGTAGTACTTTTTAAGTATAAAATGATTTTTGAAAATTAGACATTGGCAGTGGAACGAGAACAGTTGGTACTACTATAGCACGAGGTCTACCTCCCGTTTCACGTGTTTAGAAAAATGTGAGACTGATATAAATGTACATGTTAGACCTCACCTGACCTGATAGCCACGTGAGGGGAGAGGTACGACATATTGAGTTAGACCTCACGCTATAGTAGCACCGAACAGTCTACCACCGTAGATTAAATTAAAAAAAGAGTCCAGTTCAGAATTTCCTGTAGATTATTCAGGTCAATATATACCTGTGGAAAGCCAGAGGGCACAACGCCCGAAACGTCCTGATTAAAAGAAAAAAGATTAGGACAATATCTTTATAATCATATTTACTTTGATCTTTTAAACATAGCCATACGTGAGATGACCTACGTTTGTAATCTTCATTGGACTTATGGAGTTATTCAAATATTTTATGTCATATGTTTAGTATTTAAACGCGTAAAAGAATTTGAAATCGACATCAAAATACTGAACCGAGTATAACTTTCTAGTTTGAGTCGTATTGAAAGATAAAGCGTCCAGGCTTTATGTGTGGGGAGGAATGTTTCGAAATGTGGTTCACAAAATTTCATCTGGCCCATGTGAGGTTAATTAACAGATAATATGACCATATACAGTGTAACCCGGATATAAGAGAGATTTTCTCTGGTCCCAAAGTGTTCCCATACTTACCTAAACAAAATAGACCAAACCCGGATATAAGAGACTTCTTCTCCGGTCCCGACAACTCTCTTATATCCGGGTTACACTGTACTACACAAACAGAAACAAGCTGAAATCTATGCAGTTAGGCAACGACATTGTATATTGATCAGGGCGGGTGCATACTCCGCCGAACGGATGGGCGGGATGCTTGCCCCCCCCCCGGACAGTGCCTTGTGACCTTCGTTATTAATATTTATTTTATCAAAAATACAATTTTGGCACGTCGCCTGAAATGGGGAGGGGTTGAGACTGATCGGCACTAACTATCCTATACCTAGCTATTCTGATTCACGACCCATTCACTCATTACAAATTCAACATTCACCATAAAAACTCGCCCGTCACCACTCAATCCTCCATACACCACAATACCGCATTCTCTCAAGGGGGCGGTGGGGGGCGACAAAACGCACCCCATGCCATAAAAATTTTAATGATGAAGAATGAGAGGGGAGGGAGACGAACCCAATAATAAACTAAAAATCAACACAAAGCAAACTAAACATAACTGATGTTAGTAGGGCCCGTCCAACCCTCAAAACAGAGAGGCCGCTGTATTCTGACCATGGGACAAAATCAAGAGACATTCTCGCTAAGGGAATGGGAAAAGGATAGAAAAATTATACGGGCATGGGAAAATATAAAGCTGACCCAGACGAGATAAAAGGGGGCCAAAACAAACTGGGGAGGTTGGGAATCTCAACCTGGATCATAATCAAAGATGTGGCCGGGAACAACACTTACTCACATTAACTAGGTACACAAAGCTTGTCTAACCTAACCAAGGGGAGGGCTCCACTTGACCTAAAAGAAAAAATCAAGGCTAGCACCGTTCAAACGAACCAAGCTCACCTCAGTCACCCACCTTTCGCTGAATGTAACCTTCGTTATTTTATCAATATTTTTTTCTACCTATATTTATATACATTACAAAAATAAACTAAACACGTCTAACTCTTAAAGAATTAAACATTCTCGCGGATTTTGATGTCATTCAGCAGCTTTTTTTTGTTTTTCGTCCAAATCCGTGAATTTGTTTCACTCATGTCAAGTCGCGAAAAACACTAAATAACATTTACTATTTTTTATCCATAATATTGAATGTGTTAAAACTATTCAATTTCTTAAGGAAAAAAAATCTCACGTTGATATTAAAAATCTCTGCAAAAACATTGTTGATTTATTTAAGATCAAATGATCTTTTATGACATGTCTCTTACTTAAGATGGAATGATCTATTATGACATGTCTCTAATTTGTATTTAGATACATTGTATTTATTTTTCAATTTTTCTAGTTGAATTGTTCCCTTATATTGCATATGGTCCATTATTTTACATAATTAGCTTCGAATAAAATTTGTATCTTATATGAATGTAGTAGAGTGCCCCCCTCCTTGCCGTACCATAGATTGGGGGGGGGCACGAGACCCTTGCATCAGTCTTGATTTTGATTGATTCGCTTTATACGGCTTAACCCTTTGCAGGCTATTTAAAGCCATAAAATATTTTTACATTGTAAAAATTTTTAGTGGACATCATAATGGTTTAGTGATACAAATTTTACTAATTAACCCATAACTGGAGGAGAAGAGGTGGATTCATAACGTTCTCAAGGTGAATAGAACGAACCCAACTGTAATTGGAAATCGACTCTCTGATTACACCACCCGCACATCCAAGCTTGCAGCAGCTGTTATTTCCAAACGGTCACCCAGGTATTGACCAGGCTCGACGTTGCTTAACTTCAGTGATCATATAGGATCTAATGTTTCAATGTAATGTGGCTGTAAGCCCTACGACATTGTAGTGGTAAAAAAAAATGTATATAAGAACAGAGCGACCAATTTTCCTTTCTCTACATACGACGCTTTTCGTCTCAGTACTGTACCATATTTTCAAAAACTGTATTTCGTTTGACGCAGTAAAACATAAGCTGTTGCAATTTTTTGTTCGTTTCATTATTCCAAGAAGTATACAAGAAAGGGTTACATTTGCAATTCATGGTGTTTTTCGTGCAACTTTTTTCTCATCGTTACTTATAACTCTAAAACTAAAACTGATATTCTGAAGATTTTTTTGTTTTCTCGAAGAAAACATATCGTAGCGATTCCCCAAACAGAGAAACTGTTTTTACTGCCAGACTTTCGACTCCATAAGTACCAGCTCCAACAACGTAACAATTTAAACGATTGTAGCAAAGACATACATTAACTGTATTTGTTTAAATTTCACGTGAAGAGAATTGAGGATTTTTTTATTTATTAAAAAAAAAAACTGGAACAGGGCGAAAATACTTATGAAATGGCTAAAATTATTTTTTCAAATGAACTCATCTTTCCTCTATATTTCATTTTAATTACAGATGAACTGGATTCAGATAAATTTTGCAGAATTTCTTTCGTTAATCTTAGTCCTTAAATACGGGATTATTTTACTTGCGTATAAATAGATGCCAAATGATTTGGTCACTCTTGGGATTGGAACTCCTTGCAATTTTATTGCTTTCTAGTCCGTGACCAAACGCTCGGATTAAATGTCAGGCGGGCGTTTTCCCATTAATACTGGGGACATTTAAGAAGTTCTCTGGATGTGGGAGATTTTCTTTTTTTTTTTTTTTTTTCATAAGGAGAGAAAGTTAATAAAATTTGATTTTCACAGAAAATCAAACTGAATTACATTTACGATAGAGTAAGAATTGAGAATCAAAAGAAGAAAATAACTAATGGATGAGAGGTAAAAATCATTTTCCATGTGCTGTGTACCTTCAGGAGGTAGGCGATCATGTCCCTCCACAACTTCATATCCCTTGCAGCTCTTAGCAATATATTTTACTAGTTCTATCCATTTACGCAAAATCGTTAGGCAGGTCACTCGCTACTTTTCTTTTTCCTTCTTGTCTTCAATATGTCCTATGCGTGTCAAATTCTCCAAGCACTCTTTCCTCATTACGTATCCAAGAAATTTTAACCGTCTCTTTCTTTAATGTCCTTTTGGTTTCTATTTTCTTAAAACTTTCTTGTTACTCACATATCGAATCCATGGCATTCTCAGGATTCATCTATTGAACCACATCTTTACCATTTAACACTTAATTTGGATGGGGTGGTTGGTTGTTTTGTTTTATGGCATATCAACCTCAGTGGGTCATTTAATGCCAACAAAATTTTGAAATAGATTCATAGCAATAGTTTGGTAAAAAATGTGTGCATGTATACATATATATTTGAAACACTTTGGGCACCTCGGCGTGGTGTAATGGTTAGCAAGCTTGTCTCGCTAGATCAGTTAAGACTAAAAAGTGAGTTCGATCCTCACCAGGTACCCCCATACTTTCAGCCTTGTGCCACAGCTACGCTTAAAAAATAACTATATTTGAACCATTTTTCAATTACTCATATTTTTGCGTACAATCCAAATTCTTTTAGGAAATTTACAATCTTGGATGGTTTTATTTTCGTAAAAAGTTTTTTTTTTTAAAATTACCCACTTGGTTTGGTTTGATTTGATTTACGGCATATCAACCTCAATGGGTTATTTAATCCCGACAAAATTTTTATTGCTGGTAATATTTTGTTTTGTCAAATATATATTTCTGGTAATATTTTTCCTTTAAAAATGTATTGCTGGTAATAATTTTTTTCAAAAAAGTATTGCTGGTTATATTTTTTCCTCAAAAATGTATAGCTGGTAATATCTTTTTCCAAAAATGTATTGCTAGTAATATTTATTTTTTTTAAAAACATTGTTGGTAATAGTTTTTTTTTTTCTTTTTTCTTGCTGGTAATAATTTTAAAAGTATTCCTGGTATTAAAACCTATTTTTACACTTTCATAGTGTTTTTACCCCAGTTTCGGGGTTAACTATTTGCCCATAGCTGGGACCCTAACAGGTGCTACTATCCCGGGTCAGGGTGGACTTGGGAACGCCAGCAATTAAGAGGTGGTTCCACGCTCCTCAAAGCCTCCTGCTCAGAGGCCTTGCTGCTGGACGTTGTTTATCGTCATACCCAGGACGGGGATGAGGTGGATGAAATGGATTCCTGCCTATCTCAAGGGCATTGGCGCCACAGTAAATGCAACTGACTCTGCCGAAATTTGAACTGTTCGCCGTTTTCACATCCTATGCCAATAACTGTTATGTCTGTCCCTATGTGCATTGATATCAATATTCATTGAACTAGACTCGCTTTTGAAACACAGCCATAGTCGGACATGTTCACAAAATTTAGTCTGATCTGGCACAGGGCTACAATTGTAGAGCATCGAGTGAAGAGTGTGTGTGGAGGGAAGAGGCACGCGGCGGGATATCTGTTCAAGATTTATTGTGTATAAAATACAACAATTGTGGCACAAGGCCTAAAAGGGGGGATGGGTTGAGGCTGGTCGACACTATCTTAAACCTACCTAATCAGATTCATGACCCATTCATTCTGTGGAATATCTGTTCGAGATTTATCCCCCCAATCCCACTGAGTCAGGTTGTGACACAGGGTCGGTTTTTAACGTGGGGACTAGAGTGCTTCCGCTCGGGCCGCTGGTCTTAGCTTATCATAGCCAGTCATACCACCGCTAAGTAACAGATGTTACGCAAGGGAGGATAGAAGGCCCCCGGCAAGGAACAGGTACTATAAGCGCAGCGCATCGACTCCGGCGGGGAAAAAAATCGTTCTCCTCCTCTGTCAATCCCTCTGGAAGAATCTGTGGGAGGGGTGGGGAATCATAGCTCGCAATACAAGCTGATGAAACCTTTTTAAAATGACGACAAAGTTTGTGTTTATTAATTGAAAAGTAAATCTTATTACAAACTTTGGTTCATGTTTAAAATGCTACAATCCAGAATTTAATTCAGAGATAAATTTTCTTCCTTCCTCACATCTCTAGCTATGGACAGAGTGAAGTTCTTCTAGCCGTGGTTGACTACCAGTATAGGAGAAAGACAACTCTGAATTTAAAATCGTATGAAGTTTTTGTGAGACACTTATTTGAACTACAGTGTAACCCGGATATAAGAGAGTTGTCGGGACCGGAGAAGTCTCTTATATCCGGGTTTGGTCTATTTTGTTTAGGTAAGTATGGGCTCTAATCTGGGGCCATAGAAAATCTCTCTTATATCCGGGTTTCTCTTATATCCGGGTTACACTGTATAACAAAGATCCGCTCAGTAGTTGCAGTATAAAGCTTAGGTTGGCTTCATGGGCGTTAAAGAAACACCAGCGGGCCCAAACAGATGGGCATGTTCGGAAACGAGCAGCCATTCTGAAGATGAGAAATCCTATTGTAGTGTGCTTTCAAATAGAAACGGCTTTGAAAATACTCGTTAAAAGTAAATCCGCAATTTAGAATCATCACCTGAGGGACTTAACCTCATGGATTGTAAATTAATATCGAAAGCGAATAAAAAAATGCGTGATACATATGCAAAAATTTCATAGTGCGCAAGGAGGATTTAGTGCATTATGAGTACTAAATTCATTTACAGATTTCGGTGAGAGGCTATCGGGTGTTATCAAAGCCAACACCAAATCCTCATATTTTTTTTATCACCAGTTTAAAAGGTGGCACCTCATTTGTTTACATCGAAGAAGGAAAAAAAAAAAAAAAAAAGAAGGCTGTGGGACAGCACTTGAGCTAAAGTTCTCACATCGCAGCATGTACGTCTCCGTGTTATTTTGACTCGAATGACTCAGAATATTGAAGTAAGGAACCTCCATCTTAAACGAATATAAGAGCAGGCGACAAATCTGCGAATAAGGAAAAAACATCAGACCATTAACGATGTTGCTAAAATGGTGTGCTAAAAAATCGGGTTTTATACAAAGGCGGATTTGAACCAGACACAAGGTCGGCCATATGCAATATTCCTTTTCCCATTCCATGAAAATGTCAACAAATGCATTGATCGCGGACGGCAGGAAGCAGTAAAAGTTTGACTTTCAACTGGTGTGAGTGTAAAAGGGATATCAGTACCTACGTGTAGAGTCCAGACTCCGTTCACTAATTTTTCGAGTCGTACCTAAGCCAGGTTCCAAAGTCTCATCAAACTGAAGAGTTAGAATCTGTCTTACTCTTACGGATAAGCATACAAACTATTTGCGTATTTAGGCATTTCAGCGTGGGGGCAAAGATTAGCGAGAATAATCTGGTTCGCCATTACTATTGAATAGAGTTCAACCCATATTAAGTAATTTAACCTCGCGGTCTTGTACAAAAACTAAATCGAGTAATAAGGGTGCATCAATCCTCACCGTTTCCCGGTAAAGTTGTACAGCCAGTGAGCTATTTTAATAACATAACACACTATTAATAACGTATAATAACAATATTAATAGCATAGCACCACATATTTACATTTGATATTAAAATATCAAGTTGGAGCTAGGTTCATTCCACATTCACTTGCTTACTAAAAACAGTTAATTAGCTGTTATACTTTCAAATATTTAATTTCGCCCAGCACAGAAGTCAATAAAGACTAGGAAGATTGTGTTGTACCAATCTTTCAAGTAATGAAGGTCTTTAAGTGAAATATTCACAGTAGCTAAAATACTGGAAACTCTGAAATAAAACAAAATAGGATTTTTTTAATGAAATTTTCTGCTTGTCATGATACACGAACATTCGATACAAAAACGTCCCTTTTACTTTCCGATGCTTAATGAAAGTCCCTATCTCGATTGTTAATTTTCCCCACCCCCGGGGCATATTATGACCCCCTTCGCTTATTAATTTTCAACTTTTTAACTAGAAACTTATTTAATATTGCAACATAACTTCATGCACATTTTTAAAGACATTGGACATTCATTTAGTTTTATCTTCTTCCGGATTTTGCTATAGCTTGAAGGACATTTTAAAATCATTTCCCATCCACCTCATTTTTGGGATTTTTCGAATTTTTCCAACCCCCATTTATTACCCTCACTGTTGATCACATGTTCTAACCACACCCATTTCTTAATCGACCCCCAATTTTATTTGGCACCCCAGAGTAAGTAACTGTATAGTTGAAGTGAGTGAAATACAAGAAACCTGTTTCAACTTCATTTTCTTTTTTTTTTTTTAATTACTATAAAATTCAACTTAATAGAAAATACTTATTTCTATGAATTTGAAGCCCGAGAGGTTTATTTGTGTACACGAACCCACATTTATTATTTAAGTTTAACTAGTCTGGTACAAACCGACAAGAGTGGGGCGCCCCGTGATGATTGAATACACTAAATCATTACTAGCAACGGTAGGCATCCCCTCTGCGTATATCTACGCCGTTAAATGGTCCAGGTAATACGTACTTTCTTACTCTAAGATTAATATCTTACTTGGTTGACTGCCTTTAAATCTGAAAACCGATAGCAACAATCTGGAGTTGTTTTTATTTATATATATATTTTTTTATTTTGGTTTAAACTGTCGTCTGCTTTCGCTTATTTGTGTAATTTGATAAATGTTCCCAAAACTGTTTAAATAATTTTATACGTTGGTTTGGTTAAGCAAGAGCATTTCAAAATATTTTAAAATTTTGCATTAGCTGAAAGCCATACTGAAGTTAAGCAAGGTGCAAGGTATACCCCCAGAAAGTAAACATTTAGTAGAGACAATTCTCTAAAGAGCTTTCCTTGCATAGAGGGTGATAGGTTTTCAATAAAAAGTCATGTGAGAGAAGTATTTTTCTTACCAAGCTTACTTTAAATTGGTTTTGCTCGAGTAGAATATATATATATATATATATATATAAAGAAAAGGCGTAACTTTGGCTTATATGTAGGGGGAAAAGTCCCAGAGAAAATGTTTTCATTTCAGATCGGCAATATTTTTAAAAAATGAACTCGGTTTTAGCGATGTTATTTATTAAATTCCTTATTTAACTACTATAAAAAAGGAATATATATTTTAATGAAGTCCAAATATTTATTATAAATTAAGAGTTCAAGCGGTAACATTTAAAGAGGAATTGGAAATTAACTTAATTTAGATTTTGTGAAAATACAGTAAAGAAAAAAAACTGATGAGAATATCTGGAATTATTCCGTAATGGAAGAAACTGTCACAAAGAATAAGGTCGTGCCCATAATAAATGACGTACTCGGAACAATTGCAGACAGGCAAGAGACGAGGCAAATTGAAGATTCGAAGAAAAAACTGGAGATTGTCGAGACTACGACAGTGCTGGGGGTTGGCAAGAATGATAAAGAAATTATTGAAGATTTTTCAGAAACTTGTCATTCGATTCCTAGCTATAACCAGTGTATACCGAGCGTGAACATGCACATGATACTACAGCGCAAAAAATAAAAGAAATATATATCTCAACCTTTTTATCATAAATCTAGAGAACGCTGAAATATGGCTTAAAGAGTAAAAAAGAAGAATGATTAAAAAGTAATAAAATTAATTGAACAGTTAGGAAACCGACCAAGTGATATTCCTTATCTATTGAGTTCACAAGGTTGCTCAGTTAGTAATAATAACAATTTACGTATTCTTCGCTAGCGTTAATTGTTGGGTTATCATAGAAAACTTATTTCATAGAAACATGTGATAATGAAAATGTCATTTCATTGAAAAAAAACAAAACAAAAAAACAAAAAAAAAAACCTGATTTGTTTCAATGTTGTCAATTTACGCGCGAAAAGTAGTAAATATCCGAGTTAGAAGACAGACAGACAGTTTTGGATACATAGCTATACACACATGGCTCGGACAACCAAATCGTGACACTGCAACTAAAGGTTTTCATTGAGAAACAGGTAGACAGTACGAACGAAGCTAGAAAACCAGCAATGGAGAGAGAAAGAGAAAAGGAGTAACATTTAACGTTAGCGCTGCAACAGTTTTGTTGTCTGTAACAATGAATGATAACCAATATCATTCATAGCCTCAATCTCCCGCTTTTTGTCAACTTTTACGTAAAAATAGAATCCACTACTTCTTTCTTTTATGTCATGAACTTTGTTCGTCTTGACTACGTGTCTTAAAAGAATAAATCAATTGTTTACCCCACTTCAGCTGTTTTCTCATGTCATTGGCATTTTTTTTATAAAAAAAAAAAAAATGCAACATTTAAATTAGCTGTCTGAAATAAGTGTTCAGAAACTGACATGTAATAAGTTAGGCGCATTTTCGGACGCTACGCACTAGTTGTAAACAATATATCTGTCCCGCAGCCTAACTTTCCCTTTTCACTCAGTAATGAAATATTCCGTTATGGTAAATTGTGACCAAGAAACGTATTACCATAACAGAATACCTCATTAATAAGTAAAAAGAGTAACTTGCTGGTGGACTGTTTGTCCTGTGTGGGTATTCTTTAGATGTTTTAAAAATAAAATGTATCATTTTTACATTCGATAAAAGTTATAGATAATAGTCATAAATCACTCAGAGGTTGAGTCATAAGAAATTTCCGTTTGGGGGCGGGGAACCAATTGTAATGACGAATGTGTCATTGTAACTACTAAACATACGCGACATCTAACAAATTTGGAGTTCGCTAGCATAGGAAAATGTTTAAGGGTAACTCTCCACAACCAATCTAAAAAGCTGAACTCCATGGAAGAAAGGTAATGTTATGCGTGTGGTGGGATTATAGCTCTTAAGATGCAACGAAACCATAAATGCACATCTATAAATCCAGCAGCTGCAACATGTCCATAAAAAATTGGTCTAAAAGTACTATGGCAACGCAAGGCCGCATACAGCAAGAGTATGACAGGAGACAAATTTGGAACTTGGTCTGTTCTATTTCACCCGTCGTATTCGCCTAACCTTGTACCAAACGATTAGCTTTACCGATCGCTGCAAAACGATTTGATATGGGGGGGGCGTATTTCTCTGAAAATCAGATTTAAGAGTTTGTCAAAAGTGTGACAAGTCATTGCAAGTGACAGTGAATACATAATTGAATAAAATGTAATTGAATATTATATTTTGAAGAATGAAGGTGATGAAAATTATTTATGACTTCAACTGCAAAATTACTTAAAATATTACTAAAAAAATAGTTAAATACATCTTTGCTCCCCCCCACCACACCACCACCAAAAAAAAAAAAAAAAAAATTGGCATCATGGTAAACCACGTATAATTGGGAGTTGCTCTACTGGAGTTACAATTCCAAGTACTATTATTCATTTATAGTCCCCGGAGGTCTGATTCCAGGGCACCTCGGCGCGCGAGGTTAGCAGAGTAGTCTAGTTGATCATTACTAATAATTAGTGGATTTGATCCTAACTGGATGTCCCATACTTTTGAAATTGTGATAAAATTAAGCTTATAAATAATAAAAGCACTGATTCTTTTTAAAAGTTTCAATACTGTCAGTTTAATCTCGATGAGCTGACAGACAGCGTTGGATACACGGCTATACATGAACTCGACGAAAGGACGTCACCAAGCCTGCCAGAATAGAATTAGATGCATAATGCAACTAAATGATTTTCATTGAGAAACAGTCCCAATGATCATATTTTTTTCTCTTTAAAGCAGTTAAAAACAAAAAAAATTTAAATAATAAAAGTAAAGTATGGAAAATAAAATGCATAAACGCTTATAAAATATACAAGGATTTGTTTTTAATACAAATATATTTCAGAATATTTATTTACTCTAGTTAAGTAGTATTGGTCCGTGATTTAAGCTTGATAACTATAGTATTATTAATCCACAACGAAGTGATTGTAAAACAGAAGAAACGTTTTATGAAGAAAGTGTATGACATTGAAAGTAAATCAATGATCTGATATTTGAGTAAGTGACGGTCAGACGTCTATGAGAAACATTGAAATTTTGTTAATTTGAATTTTGCATTTATTTATTTCAACAATAAACTGTGGATCTGTATTGACTGAAGAAATTTAATAGGAATCTTTTAAAAACATTACCAAAAATTCTAGTTATCTATTATTTATTCAAAATGCAAAATTGGAGCTCAATTCCCACAAATTCTGAGGTTAGATAGATAGATTCAACTCTACTTTAACACACAGAGGGCTCAATATCTGAATTATATATTATCTACTTCTAGACGCTATCACTTTCCAGGTTTAACTAATTTGCATATTGATTTTTTAAAAAAGTATATTTCATTAATTAATTGTCCTTCGTTCTTTTATTCTAGGATTGTTTTGATTTTCCTATCAAGAATAGTTCTGTTAAGGAATATTGTCTTATATAGTGCAGCAAAATGTTTGAAATTTGCATTTTACTTGGCATCTATTTGTAAAACTTAGATTAACTAGAACAAGGCTACCCCCATATCCGACCAATTAATTTTTTCTGTTTTTACAGTCATATTCTTTGAACAAATATATTGAACGCCCACAACCCCTTCAACATTTCATAAATAGTGAACATTAATGCCATAGAAAAAGAACTAATTTTTCCTAGAAAAATTACCAGATGGCGAGCGAGTGAAGCCTGCTAGTTTCTAATAATTTCGTACCAATTGTAGACAAGTAGAAATGCCAAGCCACGACGAATCCAAATCTCGTTTGGATGAGAATCAGGAAAGGAAGAAAATTGAAATGTAAACCGGAGTTCTTTTTGAAAGACTAATTCCCATGTTGACGTCTATTTATTTAGCGATTTTTTTGTTTTTTTTAATGGAATCACTTGTTGATATTAAAATAGTTCGAAATAAGCCATGTATGCAAATTTTTTTCATGCTTATAATATGGTGGGGGGGGGTCAAAAGAATAATAATAAAAATATGTACCTTATTGCTCTTGTCGGTATATGTTAAATAAATAATAGAAAAAAATCTACTTGAAAGAAAAATAATATACTGTAGAGATTTCAAATCGTAATTTTTATTTTTCTTATTATTTGTATTTTTTTATTATGGAGGGGGGGATCGTTGTAATTTATTAATTCTCTTGGATGTAAAATATTACATACATTAACCCTTTGTACAGGTGACCATGCTGCGCGACATAACAGATCAAATCTTGCATGGCAGCCGATTATTATGACATTAAAATCATCAAAACCAAATGTATGGTCGTTAGCAAAGAGGACAGCCAAAGATGCAACTTAAAAATTGGAGACGTCAAAATTAATCAAGTCCGGTAATTAAAATATCCCGAGAGTATTATAACAGACGATTGTAAATTCGGAGTCACATTGGAATAGTGGGAAACGCCTCCTAAAATCTATACAAAGTATTAAGAAATCGGTAAATTTCGTTAGAAACAAAGAAAAGAGTGCGTAAATGTTATATAATATCAATTATTCTATATGACAGTAAATGTTGAGCAATTTTTCACAGATGAGGAGGAGACTTGAGGCAACAGGAATGTGACTCTACAGAAGGATGCTAAGAATAACATGGACTGAACATGTGAGCAAAGAGGAAGTTTCAAGAAAAATGGACGCAGAATGGAAATTTATACTTAGCATTATAAGGAGGCAGCTGAAATTTCTAGGACACTAATGGGTTTGGAGAATCTGACGCTCAAAGGGCGTAATAGTGTCAACAGAGGCAGTGGGAAACATCGAGTAGTATAACTAGTGAGCTTGTGTATATGAATGGCCAGGAAGATATGGAGAGCCATTATCGTCCATGTCCTGAAGAGATACGGCACAAAAGAAGACAGATTATTTCGTATTGGTGTTGTTAAGTATTATTTCCTTCGGAGTAAAGTTATCAGAAACTGATAAAAGTATTAAGACAAGTGAAACATAAGTATATATATATTTTTAAGCCGCAACGTGTAACTTCTTATAGAAAATTGAATGAATTATATAACCAATAAATATTTCTTCTATAACCTTTGTTGCCAATTTGGAATTAGTTTTTTTATTATTCATATTGTTAACATTCTTTTCCAGTGACACCAATAATATATAGTAATTGAGAAAAAGCAATTGGTAACCTAAAAAGGAAACGCGAATAAATTTCATTTCTTTCTGGGAAGAGTATTTCGTTTACACTAATAAAAAAAGAAACTGTATTCAGTGAAATTGCTTTTTCAAAGCAAAGAAATATTTTTCTTGTTCGGACATTGATAATAAAAGGGAATTTATAGTCTTTCACCGAACGGTTACAAACGGTAACTGTTACCACCTTCTCCTTTGCTGAACACAAAACAGAGGAAAATGGAGATTGAATGCCAATTCTTTCTTTGAGTTTTTCTCTCGCTTTCATACCTCATCTTCCTTACTTTTCCTAATTCTGTTGACATCCAAAAAAGGAACATATTGAAAGATAGCTATATCGGAACAGAGATGGGGGTAATACTTTTTAGAATGCGTATATATATATTAAATATTTGGGTATGAAAAAGGGTTTCATGTTTTTTCCACTTTCCACTTTTTCCGCGCCGATATCCGTTCGTCCGGATACTCTGATCCTAGGCGAAAATGTCAGTCTATGAGTAAATTATCCCGTCATTTTTTACGGGTAGTATGTTAGTATTTTTATGTTTACTTATTCTAAGTGATAAAAATACTATAAGCCTAAATTGATCACCTACAGAAATATTAAAATATAAACGGAATCTATATAGAAAAGCAATTGTTTTAGTTATTCCTAATTATACTTACGTTTGGAGTTAATATATCTTAGGAAAGATATCATATATGATATATCGAATACGTTCTGCATTACAAGTATAAAAAAAGTGAGCAGTTACTTACAGTCCGACGCCATTAGATATGCGAACCTAAAATATATCAGCCGAAAATCCTTTGTACGTGGCTGTTGTTCAACTACTTTGGCAAGAAAATATCATTTATTATAAAGGCGCGAAAGTATGTGTACTGGATGCTTGGGCTTGTAAATACGTGATTATGTGACCGTATTAAATGAAGCAACGAAATCTGTGTATTATATACCTTTGCTGTTTTAAAAGATGAAGATATTTAAGACCTTCTGGAATCCATAGCCTGAGAGATGGATTAAGAAAGAAAGCATTTCAGGAGACAATGACCAAAATATCATACACTTTCCTGTTAACGTGTAATTCTTCCCCCCCCTCTCTCTCATATAAATATAATATATATATATATATATATATATATATATATATATATATATATATATATATATATAAATAAAGAATGACAGACTGGGTCATATAGCCTTGTGTGGCGAACGGTCTAGGACAGGGGTCGGCAACCCCCGGGTCACAACCGACCCGCGAAGGGTTTTTATCCGGCTTGCCAGCTTAATCGCAGTAAGGAATTTGCATTTTTTTTGTTGATTGTGTTAGTTGTTATCCTATTATTTCTGAAGTAAAGAATCTTGTTTAAATAACATAACATTAACTTCGTTGTTTTTTTCTTTAAACCTCCTTACCAAGGCAGCCT
This sequence comes from Acanthosepion pharaonis, assembly GCA_903632075.3. Lineage (NCBI taxonomy): Eukaryota > Metazoa > Mollusca > Cephalopoda > Sepiida > Sepiidae > Acanthosepion > Acanthosepion pharaonis. The sequence continues at coordinate 564,398 of CAHIKZ030000568.1, forward strand.
GAAGTCGAGACAATTTATTATCGTATATTTGATATCATGGCCCCCGCTTCGAGACACTGCAAAGCTATCTGGCTCTCTCTCTCCAAAAGGTTGCCAACCCCTGATCTAGGAGAATTCAAAACATGTGATGGGTCGTTTGGGGACCTTGTGACATACTGTGTACCAGTTCTCTGTATTCGGCTCTTCCAAAAAGTGTGGTTGGTTCTGCACAACACTTCACCGCTATAATCAAATGATATGTGCAGTGTGCAGGTAGTCTGGCCGTTGGTTCTAAGAACTGGGCTGCTTAACCCTAATGCGTCGAAAACGACGGAAGGGTCATATATATATGACACACAAAAGGAAGAGTTTGTTTACTAAACCCTACCTGCCAAATCCTATCGTGTATAGACATCAAATTTGGCATGTGTACTTATTGAATTCAGAATTTTTAAAAAAATATTTTCTTCATCATAAGAAAATGTAGTGTCTACCTTATAACAACAGTTATCCATTGGAACCGTTCAGTAGAAGACTATAATTTCTCTTTTGTTATTAATATCCGAACCAGAAAAAATATTTTCAAGTTTTCATAAGTTCTTCATTGGAAACTTACTATGAAGAAATAAAATCTATTTTGTTTTTCCTTTACACTTGAGTTTCAAATAGACGGGATGGTTGGAATAAAACGAAATGGTTCGGCTCGCTTACTCGGTGTAAATAGAACCTTTGCTAGTAAATTAATAATATGACAAGATTTATTCAGTCAGCTTAGGTGATCATGTATCTTTCGATACATGATTGACAAGGCAGATTTTTCCTGCAGTAGTTTGCATTTCTTTCTGCGGTAGACCAGTTGCCATCCAAGGCGGTCTGTCCTGTTATTTACCCATAGCTGGGGAGAGAAGAAGAGGATTCATACCTTTCCTAAGGGTATTAGCACGTAAGTGAATGTAATGGATTCGACTGGAATTCGAACTCGGCTCTCCGATTCCTCAATCTGAGCCGCTATCTATTAATCAACATGCGTCCGCGCGCACGCGCGCACACACACACGTTATGTACAATTTTAATGAAATTAAATCTGTCTGGCAACAACCCCTGGGTAACAGGGAAAGTGTATATGCCAGCCCTTTGAAGTAATTTTTATGACCATCTGTTTTTAATAATGTAAAATTTTAAATGGAAAAACAATTTGCATTTGAAATTTGATCATCTTGTCAGCGCCGAGTACCGAATCTATTGTAAATAAAACTGAAATTATAAATAATTTTAAAAGTCGCAACACAATTTCGAATCAAAACGGAAATTAACTAGAATTAACTGTGTAGTCGCTTCTCTAAAAGTGATAATCACTGATTGCAGGATTTCTTTTAATAAATTTTTGCTTGGTATTTTTTGGTGGGGAAAAAAAAAAGATGTCGTAAATTGTTTATAGCTTGAATACAATTCTACTTGCAAGTCTGGCATCTCTTGTATAATAACAACTCACCTCAATCATGTGAAAGGGCGGGAAAAATTACGTCGGAAGATCTTAATGAAAGAATTCATTCAACTGTGATTACATATCTGTAATTTACATTTAATGAATTTAGATATTAATTTGACCGATTTATTTATCGAAAAGCCCCAAAGCGAATCGTCAGTTCTCGTCGGTCGCTAGCTGTGTGCGCTCGTGTGTGTGTGTGTGTGTGAAGAGAAAGGGGAAATAGGTATAAATTTATTTCAACATGATGGATAAAGAAAGCGGTAACAAAATTCTATCCCTCGCTCTTTCTATTTGTATATTCCTATATATATATATATATATATATATATATATATATATATATATATATATATATATATATATATATATATATTTATATATTTTACATATGTATGTGCATACTTACCACTAACAGAAAATGTCTCATATCGAGAATATTTAACATTGAAAAACATAAGGAAAAAATTAATTATTTTTAATAATATGTGAAAATCTCCGCCTTTTACCTGAAGACGGTCACGAGACCAGAAACACGTGTAGTAAAATAGTTACGGCTTCAGGTACTCCAAGTACCCAAGAAGATTTTGAAATTTTTTGTCCAATTACAGGGATATTTTATGACTATATTAAATTGGTATCAGGTTCCAATGTAAGTAAATACTTCAACCTATTGGTTTATCACTAAAATATACTTATTTTAATATCAAACACTTTAACAAAATACATCAATTTTATTAAAATAAACTCATGAAAAACAATTTGCTTTAGGGCCCCTGAAGTTTATTTCAGTAGTTTCAGAAATACTGCCTAAACCATCATCTGCTTTCTCAGCTCAATGATTAAAGATGACTTCAAACGATTTTAGGTCTTAAAGACAAACCTTCATCAGATTGGCGCTACAGAATCATAAACGAAGAACGTTGCCAAGTCACAAAATCGCAAATGAAGAACTTTACCAAATAACAGAAACCATAGCAGTTAACCCTTTCCAAATAGCAAAGAAAGAAAGAAAAAATGTGTAGCACATGTAACTAAGAAAGGAAAATAATGATATAATCAAGATGTTGACTTTCTACATTCCGCTTAAACGAAAAAAAAGGTTTGAAAGGAAACTCCCATCAATCCGGGAAAGAGCAATAACAGTGAACTTCAGAATGCGAATTTCTTGAAAAACTCAACCAGCAGTAACACTATTTTGTAAATGGGTATTTATTGCATAAAAATACAATTATGGTACAAGGCCGAAAAAAAGGGATTAGCTAAGATAGTGAAGACCAGCCTCAATAGGCTGGTCTTCACTATCTTAGCTAATCCGATCCATTCACTCATTACAATTTACACATTCGCCACAAAAACTCGTCCGTCGCCAACCAATCCGCCATACACCATAATACCACATCCTCTCAAGGGAGACCTACAAAACGTGCCCCATGTTATAAAATTTAATGATCAGTGTAACCCGGATATAAGAGACCCGGATATAAGAGAAACCCGGATATAAGAGAGATTTTATCTGGTCCCAAATTAGAGCCTTACTTACCTAAACAAAATAGACTAAACCCGGATATAAGAGAAACCCGGATATAAGAGACTTCTTCTCCGGTTCCGACAACTCTCTTATATCCGGGTTACACTGTAATAACTTTTATATACAATTCTAAAGATGAAAAATGAGAGGGAAGGGAGATGAACCCAATAACAAACTAAACATAAACACAAAGTAAACTAAACATAACTAATAATAATGTTAGTAAGGCCCGTCCAACCCTCAAAAACGGAGAGACCGCTGTATTCTGCCCGTTGGACAAAATCAAGCTCTCTCACTATTTTGTAAATATATATTGAATGTTTCCTGTATAGAAACGACTAATTTCACCATTATTAACATTATTAGATTAGTAGACCTATCACAAGTCACACTATGGCATAAGCTGGAAATTGAAAATGCTACTTTGTAACTTTTGAATTTCATAATGAATAAACAATGCTGCTGACGTGTCATTTGAGATGACTTCACAAATAATTCTCTGAAGTTTCTTTTTATCTGATGCTTTGCAAAAACAAAAACTAAGAGTATTTCAATCGGTTTAATTTATAATTTCTGAAATGTATTTTTCATTGAAAAGTTTATTAATTTACTGATTATTTTTATTTTGATTACATTATTATTTTTTTAAAAATGTATTTGTCCTATTTCTTCATCACAGAAATTTTAATAAAAAAACAAAATTCTTTATACTTTTCTGTGTTATTTCTTTTGTTTTTCTCTTAAGTCGAATTTCTTATATATATTTCTTACGACTAACCTAAGTGTGTTGCATGCTACAATTTAAGTAGATTATATCTCACGGCTACAACATTCCTAAAGGCGAGAATTTGAGAGGGGAAAAGATTTTTTTTATTTGCTTGTTCAGTGTTTATTTCATCGGGGAGGTGTATGGGTATTTTTTTTTTTTTTAATTTTATTTTAATACATTATTCATTTTTAAGAGGAAAAAAGGTCGGTTGGAAGATAGAAAGAAATAAAGTAAAAGAAGTATGCAGCAGTAAGGAATAGCGTTGTAAATACGGGAGAAGAAAAGAGAAAAAGAAAAGACAGAAAAGAAAAGCGAAAAAGAAAAGACAGGAAAAAAGAAAGGACAGAAGATAAGAGGAAAAGAAAGGACAGAAGAAAAGAGGAAGAAAAGAACAGAAAAGAATGGGGAAAGGAGAAAAGGGAGAAAATGATAAAGAAGTGAGAGGTAAGAAGTGTTATAAGAGAAAGGAAAGAGGTAAGTTTCAGTACCTAACATTCGTGTAGTTATTAGGTTCGTCTAACGGACCAATTTGCTAGGTAAGGATGCGTTCAATCCTCATTGGGAGCCTCACTATTATTTTTTTTTTTTTGGTAAAGCTTTGTAAATAACTAAGGCGGCGATGTGGAGGAAACTTGAGAGGAAGAAGAGAGAGTGAAGGAAAGAAGTGACAAATATAATTAAAAAATAACGTCAAGAAATAGAAAACGAGTAAGAAGAAGGAAAAAAGAGAGAGAGAGAGAATTTGTGGCGGGGGATAAAGAAAATCTTTTTCTTAAATACACAAGCATTTGGTCGTAGAGCTCGGCAAGTCTTCATTAAATGCACTAGAGCTGAAATGAAATATCAAATTTCATTACTTTTTTCCCTGTGGCCAGTGAATCAATTCTAAATTGGAACCAGATTTCCCCATTCAGAAACAAGCAAAAGTAGAAGAGGGATTAACAGGAAAAAATTATTATAAAAACTTCAGTCGAGCAAAAGAACAGAAAAAAAAAAAATCCTCCGTCCAGCGAACACGAGAGATAGAGAAAAAAAATCTCGATTTGGATCGAAAAGATAGATATTATCATTATTTGTGTATAATACGCACTCCAAGCTTTGGACAACAATATTGTGTGCGAAAATAAATGAATGAATAAATAATATAAATGCTCTTGTCTATAATGAACAAAGTCATAGCAGCTTAATTCAACATTTGTTCAACATCTTTATCAATATGTTGGCTTTCCACACTACCTTAAAAAGAAAGTTAGGAAGGAAACTCCCATAGATTCTAGAAAGAGCGATATTAGTAGACTTCACAAAACTATTTTCCTCAAAAACTATTTTAAGTAAAAGATTTTATAAATTTCAACCAATGTTACCACAAATTTTTGGTCAATGAATGCCAAATGTTTCTTGTATGGAAACGGCTATTTTTTTAATCATTTCATCCCAAGCAAGGCAATAAAGCTAATAAGACGCAAGGGGTTAATGAGTGAGAGAATATAAAAAAGAAAAAAAAATCATTTAAGGAGAGATAAAAGTAAAAGAACAAAAATTAAGAAGACAGTAGAATATTACTATTTATCAAGTTCGTATGAATTAAAAGTTATATGGTCCGAAGATATATATATATATATATATATATATATATATATATATATATATATATATATATATATATATATATATGAAGATATATATATGTATATGTATTCTTTTAAGTGAAATCCTTCACGTCATAGATTCTCAAAATTTCGTGTCTGCTCAGTTTCGTATCCAAGTGTAAACAAAACAATTTTAAAAGAAGTAATGGATTTTTTTAAAAATTTATTACTCCAGCAGATTTTTAACATTTAAACGTTCTTTTTAGTGGATGCCCATATTTGAGTAGACGCCCTGTTCTATTTCTAAACAGTGTATTTATTATCGTCTACTGGCCTGGAATATTCGAGAAATCTTATTAAATAAAAATATGCGTCATCTCTCTCTCTCTCTCTCTCACTCACACATACACGAGAATGTGTTAAATGTTATCAGTTTGATCCTACTTCCTAAATTCTGGTTAAACCTCAAAAATAATTTGGTAAGTGCTTCTTCGCCGGGCCAAGAACATTTTAGCGCACCCTCGTATATAAATGGAGACGCGTGTAGGGTAGCGGATATTAAAACGGAGAGTAAGAATGGCGTGCCGACTTCAAATTCTACTTTCGTACAAGTATCCTTGGAAAGGTATTATTAATCCATTTTTTCCTTTCCGGCTGGGGGATAACAGTAAAGTAGACTGGGTAATCTAGCCTTGGGTGAATTGAATTCAAAACCAGACTGAAAGGAATGGGTTCCGTCAGACGAACTAGCCTTAGCTACATCTGCTACGGTGCCACAGCTACCCTAATGCGTTACACAGACTCGTGACGCGACATATATAAGTATGATATATATATATATATATATATATATATATATATATATATATATATATATATATATATACACGAAATCATGAGCCGTTGCATACATACAAAAGAAAATCCTTTTAAGCTCATATGAGGCTGGATAAAAAAGTATGTGCATTTCAATTACACCCCCCCACTAATATAAAAAAAAAATAATATAGCGTTCATTAGTTTTTTTTAAATAAAATGTTGGGAAGTCAATTGATAAAAATCGCCTGAGGATACCGCAAGGTTGAAACCAAGATGGCGGGTTCAACAGGTCTCTAAGTATACATATATATATATATATATATATATATATATATATATATATATATATATATATATATCGGGTATAACAACAAAAAAGTCTAAATCGTGTAACGGCATAATTATTCATCCCAAAAATGTTTAATATCTAAAAAAAAACTACGAAACTAATTCAGTTTCTTTTTTTCCAGGTTTTCAGATAAGACGTTTAGCCATCTTGACACCATTTTTCGTAAGATTCACTGAAAAATCGTGAATAAATTTAAAAAAAGAACGAACAGTAGAGATGAAAACTGGATCAGTAGGTCACAGCAGCAAGAAGTATTATCATTTCAGCTTAGAGCTAAAGAGATCAATTAGAAAAGATCCAATTCATCCATAAGACGTTTAGCCCGTGAGAGAGAAGCTTCAGCTATGACAGTCCAAAGAGCAGTGAAAAAAGACTTGGAAATGAAATCGTACGTGAAACGTATGAGACACCTTGTTACTCCAGGATAGAAAGTTAGAAGGTTAGAGAAGTCGAAAATCATCTTGAAGAAGTTTGAAAATGGAATAATATATATAGATGAGCTTCCGATTTTTAGCTATGATTAATTAATGATGAACATGTCAATTTTGTTCATGTTCGATTTCATCACGATTCTTCTGTTAATCTTAGGGAGTAATTATACATTCTTATCGCTCAAAGTAGAGTTCAATGGTGTTCTAGAAACCTCGGAGAATTCCAGTAAGATATCTTTAATCATTTCTAAGATACAACTGTTTAGAGCTTAATCTAACAACTGGTCAATTTTGTTGTTACAGGATTTGGACTATATATATATTATATACACACACACACACATATATATATATATATATATATATATATATATATATATATATATATATATATATATTGCGTTGATAATATTCCAGGTACCAAACAGGGCCCATATTATGGTATATTTACCTATCTGCACAAATATACAGCTAAATATACAATAATGTTGCATATGGAGCCTGCTTAGTAGGTGGAATGTACACCAGTGCGATTAAAAAATGATTTCTGATCTCTAAAGCAGACAAATTATCCCGCTTTGAAAGATTGTCGTTAAACGCATTTCCTTCTCTGTGGCCATCCCAGGTTATAAACTTGACCGGTTGATATTGGTTGCTGAATAAAATCCTGCAATCTGTCTTTGTGCTTTTTTTTTGTACTGAAAAAGTTATCTTTCAAATGCTGATTTTCCACAATAATAGCACCGTTCCGCCAGATGATATTCGCGCTATATAATCTGGACTATGCTCTATAACTTTGACTATGCTTGTAATCTATATATAAAATTATGTGAATTCCGTTAGTCCGTCACATCTTCTAAAATAGCCATACAACTACCGATCGAAACCAAATTTTGGGGAGACGTGCAAACTAGTAAGGAAGTATAAAGTACAATATTACTTTTTTTAAATACAGTTTGTAAGCTGTCTAAAATAGTTGAAATAAGTTGTTTTCGAACGAAAACAACTCAATTTTGACTACTTTTAGGTGTTTTCGCAATTTTGAAAACGCCTTTTTTTTAAAACAAGAATACAGTTTCCAGTTCGCCCTGCGTTTGCGAGAATTATAAACAAATCACAAGACTAACGCTTCAGATAATTGAAATTTGGCTCCAGAAATAAGTAGATATCGCATGGCAAGTTGCATGCTCAAGAGTAAGAAATCCGAAGAATTTATTATTCGTTGTTAAAAAGGAAAAAAAAGTATTTTTCTTAAAAAATATTGTTTACCATGAAGTCCTATAAAATTAAATTAAAGAAAGTATTAAACTGCGAAGTAGGGGTTTTGTTAAAATATTTTTCAGACAAATCAGCTTATTCAAATTTCATCGATTGGTTTGCGAAATTGAACAAAACGAAGAGTTTGTAAATCTCGACAGTTCGCGATAACTTCAACAATACTAAATACTGAAAGGATTTTAACACGCGTCAGCGTTTTGCAAATAAATTCTAGTTAAATAAAAAGTTTCACAGATTGCGTTATATCTAATTCTTTGATGATCGTAGATTGAGAAATTATTACTGCTATTTTTTATCCAATTTATTTGTTTTTAAGAGGTGCGGGGAAACATCATAGGGAATGCTAAATAAAAAAATAAGCATTAAATCAATTTTTCATATATATATATATATATATATATATATAAAATATATATATATATATATATATATATATATATATATATATATGAAATTGATAATTATAGATTCTTGTCATCTTAACTTCCGGATTAGTTCCCACTCCCAACATATGGACGGTAACTTTTTTTTTCTTTTTACTCTACTGAAGAAAAAAAAAAATGGAAAGTTAATAACTAGAAAACAATTTTTCTCACATAACAAAGAATAAAAAAAATAATAATCAGAGAATTCTTGGGGAATTCACACTGGTCTGAAGGATTGAAGGGAAAACTGAATTATGGCAAAAACATTGTAATGATCACACCATTTTGGGGGGAGGGTGGCTGAAATTTGTGTGAATTTGTCTTGCAATGGGAAAATGCCTTTGAAAAAAATCAGTAACAAAAGCTCTCACGAATACACAAGAATGACCATCAGAATTATATATATATATATATATATATATATATATATATATATATATATATATATATATATATATATACACACACACACACATGTATGTATACATATACATATGTATACATATACATATATATACATATACATGTATATATACACATATACATGTATATATATATATATATATATATATATATATATATATATATATATATATATATACATATATATATATATATATATATACATATATATATATATATATATATATATATATATATATATATATATATATATATATATATATATATATATATATATATATATATATATATATATATATATATATATATATATATATATATAAATATGTATATATATATATATATATATATATATATATATATATAATGTATGTATATATATATATATATATGTATTTATATAAAATCAGTGTGTGTGTGTGTACAGAGGCACTTGTTTGATAATGAAGTCGTGAGAAGACTGTTTAATGTGATATACATATGTAAGTGCGCATTATATAACTTTTGAGCATAAAAGAGAAAATAGTTTTATTAGTGTAGCGTTTCGGCTGCTCTTCCGATCTTCAGATTGCCGTGACCAGCAACCAAAACGTACAGAAAAAAAGACAAGGTAATTAATTCGAATCGAATGGACTGATAAAAAACTACAATAATTGGCCCATTCGATTGACAATTAAAAAGAACTAATCAATAACCGATATCTTTCAGTCTTTGTAACAACAATTACATTTTGTCTTTCGCTATCTTTTAGTTGCTTTCTATGTGGATGAGCGTGCATTATATATATGTAGATATAGGAATCAACACAACATAGTGATGGTCAGTTTCACTCCTCAAGCTATCTTCAGACCATGTGACACTACTCCTTTAGTGGGGTTTCACATTGTCTATATCAATAAACGCTCTGTCTCTGATATTGATCACTCTTCCCCTATAAATATACCGAATTCCCTTCCCCATATATATTCGGAAGCGAATCTAGGATTTTTGGCGGGTGGGGTGGTAATCCAAATGCAAACATTTCTGGAGGGTATAGTTGGTAAATGGGGATCAATGTTTTTAAAGTTACTTCCCTGATTACTCGTGATTTTTTTAAATACTTTTTTTTAAAAATAAAATTTTTAATTGTGTTTTGTTGGAGTAGGAGTAGGAGTAGTGGCAGGTTAGATCTGGACCCATTAGACACTAGATCATGATCCCGTGCCCTGTGTATATGTATCTAAGTTATAGTTTCTTCTGTTTAAGATAGGGACTCGTAATGAGAAATCAACGAGCGGAGTTCGAATTCCAGTCCATCCGTTACATTCACTTACGCGCAAATAACAATGGGAAAGGTATGAATCCACCTCTTCCCCCAGCTGTGGCTTAAATAGTATGATTTCTATCTGGAAAAAATAATTTTATTCGAAAAAAAAAGAAAAAGAATTACAACCCAAAATATATTTCGGCTTTAAATAAAGGGTTGATAAAAAAAAATCAATCTTCATCTTAAGCATTATTTTTATATCTATTTAAAAAAGTTAATAGACAACAACAACAACAATAATAATAATAATAATAATAATAATAATAAACACCTTGATGCTACACCAGGTTCTTATGGCTTCTGATGTTAATTGACTGGAGGTGTTAATATTTTTATTATTTCGCACATTTTTTTTAGTGGATACCCGTGTTTGAAATAGACGCCCCGGGCATCCATTAAAAATAAGATTTGAAGTAAAAAAAAATAGGATTAAAAATAAATCCATTAATTTTTAGGTATTAGTATATTATTTTGTCTTGGTTGATTAAGATGGGCTGCAGTAAATATCCAGATTAGCTTGTCAGTGTCCTAACCTTAATCATTTGGGCATATCCCTTAGAGGCGGATGTACTGTGTCTATCTGTTCATAAGCGGGCGTAGTGATGAGCATCGTGGTAAGGTGTCGAGAGCGTTGTTGTTTTTTGTAAGTTTGAAGGATGAAGCAGACAAGGCTACTAGATACTTGGAACACCTTCAGTCCTAAGTGAATTGGTTTAAACGTGTTTCTAACTGGGTCCCCCTTACAACGTTATACGTGGCTTTTATCAAAGCCTGTCGTCATATCGCACACATTTGGCTTTGCTGTATGTGCCTGGTATACCCTTATCAGACTGGGTGCCATGATGGGGCTTCGTATATTTGTACCCCAGCATCCCTTGATTGTATGAGAATTATATTACGAGGATTGGAAGGAGTGCCAGAGCTGATGGGTAGACGCTTTTTAATCGACGAATAATCCTGATTCTCCCCAGTTGAATTCGTCTCGGCACGCAACTGCGTGCGTTTGGATGTAACGGGAAACGTACACACCCATTTCTTTCTTTTCTCATTATGTTCAGTGGGAAATACTCAAAGATGTTAGATCCTAATTGGCTGTCTTCCATTGGTGTCCGAATTGGTAAGATCCCACAGCTTAGACACAAGAAATGTGTCGAAAACGCAGCAAGGTTATGTTGCTATTTGCCAATCCACAAGGCCATAAGTGTCAGTCACCCAGCCAATAATATTATGTAATCGATCATCAGATCATGTTCCGACGATCACTAGTCCATGGTTTGACAACTGTCTTAGACATGAAACTGATAGTCAACATGACGTGTTGACTACATGTCCACACTGTTCCAATCTTTAAACGTTCAATGCCCAATATTGATCACTTTTATCTCCTTATGAATTTTAAATTTTATATATAGTGGATAGACGTGTTTTAGTGGACATACACAGTTTAAAAAAATATTGAAGTAACATCTACCAGCCTCGTTTTAAAGAAAAATGCATCTCTTTCTATATATATTTTCTTTATTGCCTAAGCCGGTAGCCGTCAATTTCTGTTTAAAAGAGAAAAAGGAACAACGATGTCAACTCAAATATCTGCATCCACTAGCTATAAGGTTTATGGTACCAAGAAATAATGTTGGATGAAAAAAATCCTTTAATTCCTTAGAAATTACTTCGTTTACGTGTGCCTACGGTCAAATCATGCTGAAAATACGAGTTGTCGTTCGTTCACCAAAGTTAAGTAGGATCGATCCCGTTTATGGTCAGTATTTAGATGGGAGACCGCTTGGGAACATCCGGTATTGTAAGGAACCGCTGACAATCCGAAATATGTTTATTTATTATTAATATATAATTTATAGCTTTGTTATTTTACATCGAGCACTATTTTATTAACAGAAGCATTCAATATGATATATATATATATATATATATATATATATATATATATATATATATATATATATATAGTATTAAATTGTAAGATTTTTAAGAGCCAAAATTGCTGTTTTCTTTTCCGTAGTTTACTGGAGGAAAGACATTTTAGGCAGGCAGGTTTTTTGTCAAAGTGCTCGATAGCAAAAGGTAAGGATAGAGCGCTAATAGAATCAATGTGCAGAAAATTATCACTTAAGGGAGTGGTGTTATTTCAGTCATGCCGAATTCGATGTTTCGTGAGCGCATTGTAGTAAGGGACGAAGGAAGTCACGGAACGAATCCCAATCAACTCGTTGGTAGGAGGATCTTGGTTGCTGGGATAGCTGAACAAGATGTTTACAGACACTACTGCATGGTCAGAGTTGCCAAGAGGACAGAGCTGAAGAGTACGACATGAGTCAGGGATAGAGTTAAAGAAGATGTAAAGGAGAGAAGCGTGCCCATCAGGATTACTAGGGAAGCGCGTGGAGAAATCCACCACTTGCGTGAGGGATTGAGAACTTCAGGGTTATATATAAAGAAAAGGGAGAGAGGCGAGCAATAAGGAGTAGATAGGTTCACCTATCGCCCAGTTCACACACCTCCCCAGTCTTTTGAACAGTAGTAGACGTTTATCTCTTGTTTCCTGTTTTTGGGTTGGGTTTCCGGTTCCTTCTAAAAACTTCTCATTCTCTTTCACTCCCAGTAAAACCTTGCGCCTTAATGGCGTTATCGACTTCCTTGGGTTGAATTAATTTAAAAAAAAAAAAAAGAAAAGAGCAACATGATTGAGTCAGTCAGATTTGCCATGCCTGATACTAGGTTGGGATTTCTTTTACATTTTGTCATCCCAGTTTTTCCTGCACTATTTATCCATTCTTTTGTCAGAGGGTCTGTCCTGCTATTTATCCATACCTGGAGAGAGGGGGGTAAGTGAATGTAATGGATTTGACTGGAATTCGAACTCAGCTCTCCGATTCCTCAATCCGAGCCGCTATCCATTACTCCACCGTGCCTCATACAAGAGAACGATTTTGTCTATCGATAAATAACTAATCAGTCAAGTATTATTTGTTACGACGGGAGATCATCTGCACTAAATTAATAAAGTCCATCGACACGAAGCTACAGTGGAGATTTCATCAACATCCGGTTAGTTAATAACCGCTGATGGCTATTTTTCAAGCCCTTCTCTTTTCCATATTTAAAAAGGAAAATCATTTTTGCCTACTCACTTTTCACAAGACCTTCATTTATCCTGATTCTTTTCAATGAGATGATTTCCTATTCGAAACCAAATCCTGTTAGGAGTGAAGAGCACTCCCTTCCTGGGTCAACATTCGAGCCACAGGCAAAAATCAGAGTTTCGAATATGAATTTTTAAGCCAACCATCCATATATACCATTCCAGGTTATCAGTCAGTCAGTTATGCGCCATGCGTGATACACACTTAGGCGATCATGTATCTTTCGATACATGACTGACGAGGTAGATTTTTTTTCCCGCATTAGGTTGCCATTTCTTTCTGCGGTATACCAGTCTGTCCTGCTATTTACCCATAGCTTATGGGGGGGAGAGAAGTGTAGGATTCATACCTTTTCCCAAGGGTATTAGCACATAAGTTAATGTAATAAGTTCAACTGGAATTCGAACTCGGCTCCCCGATTCCTCAATCCGAGCCGCTATCCATTACTCCACCGTGCCCGGATTCCAGCTGTGAACTCCACGTATTTCAGGTTATACTAGTCTAAAACCAGCTTAGTATATACAAGGTCTGATCAAAATGTATCGGAGCTGGTGCTATAAAAAGAGAACTACAACACATATCAATTCAGAATTTAGTCTCCTTCTAAAGCCACACACTTTATCCAGTGTCGTTCCCATTGATGGAAACACTCTTGGAACTCCTTTCTTGGGTCTCATCGCATTCTCTTGTATTTCCTCGGATTTGGTTTTTAGAAAAAGGAAGGGACGATATCTAGAGAATATGACTGTTGCCAGACCTGGGGAATGTTGTCCTTAGCCAAAAACTGCTTAACAAGCCACAGTCACTGATGAAAGCTATGTGGTGTGGTGAGACGCCCACACTCTACACACTTTCCTTGCTATAAACAACGAAAGGGAGCGAGAACGTCATAACTTAGCGTGCATGTACGAAAATGTTCAATGTCTATCTGTGCCAGACTATACTCTGCGTACTATAGCTTCGTTATCATAGCAACAGCCTCGATATTTTTTGATTACACCTCGTATAAGTATATTATATAAATTTAAATTTCTCTACATTTAAGGGGACGCGTGCTCAATGATCGGGGATAGAGCGTTTGTAAATATAAACAGTATGGACATAGAAATCAACATTGGGGCTAATAATTGCTTAACGGCGTGAAACGGAGTCATCATGTCCCGGGCTTTATAGAAGGCATAAAGTAAAAAAAGTAAAAATTAATTAAAATAAACAAACTACAGGAGCATAAAACGGTTGAAAAAGAAAAAAAAACAAAACAAATGGCGAAGTACCGGCATTCCCTTTTCAGAAGCACTCGGTGGCACACACACATATATATATATATATATATATATATATATATATATATATATATATATATATATATATATATGAGACACGGGTTCGAATCTCACCATGGTCGATTCGTCAGGAAAGAGACTTCTTCATGTTATCGGACTGGAGGTGTCGATTCCAGCATGCAGCACCTTTGGAAAGTGCCTGAAAACTGTACCACGGGTTGACACAAGCCGTGTGAGTGAAATTGGGTAGACAGAACACTAGGGGGCTGTCGATAGCTGTGGTTGCCCAATGTCGTTGACGAGGTAGATTTTTTTTCCCGCAGTAGTTTGCCATTTCTTTCCAAGGCTATAGAACCCGGCTTGTCTTGCTATTTACCCATAGCTGGGGGGAGGGAGAAGAAGAGGATTCATACTTTTCCCAAGTAAGTAAATGCAATGGAATTGACTGGAATTCGAACTCGGCTCTCCGATTCCTCAATCCGATCCGCTATCCATTACTCCACCGTCGAGGTACCAAAGAGGAAAGAACATTAGAACAATTACCATGAAGATATTTATATTTATCTACTGTGGGAGGAGATGGATTCATCTCTTTCCCAAGGGTATTTTCACGTAAGTGAAACAAAGCCGACTAGAAAGTTCCGAGAAAATCACTAAAGAAGGTCGGAAATTACAGCAGTGTACATTTTGTCGGTATAACAACCAACATAAATATCGTAGTTCAAGTGGAAAAGAATAATAATTCATCTGAAAAGCTTCAAGTTTGAATGCTTGTTTCAATTTACTCAATATTAAACATACAGATAATATACCTTGGTGACTGTAAATGATTACATGTAACGATAAATTCAGAGGTTCTAGAAACAAGGAATCTATCAACAATAGTTAGACCGATATTAATGCACTGGATATCTCCCTCCGGTGTTACAAGCTTATACTCTCGAATTTATATGATCATATTGATGGCGAAATTCATCCTGTGATAAATTACTTCTCGCCTCTGGCACTTGTCAACCAAGCAGTAAGAGTTACAGGTAGGCTAACTGAATGAGTCAGGCGTCGTTCTATCATGTCCCATACATGTTTAATTAGGGACCGGTATGGCGATGGTGCCGGTCACTGAAGTTGTCGAACATCTTGTAAAGCATGTTGAGTAGCAAGGGCATCGGTGGGCGGTCATTATCTTGTTGGAATAGCACATGACCTTGCTGTTGAAGAAAGGACAGCAGAACGATGTGAACAATATTCCGACTTACATATCAATGTTAAAATTTCCGCTCCACAAACAATAAAGGTGAACGAGATTTGTAAATTAAGATGCTCAACAGTATGATATCAGTGGTTGGACTTGTATGTCATAGATGAATACACTATGGAAGATGTTGCTCTCCAAGTTTACAGCGATCCTCCTTGGATCATGATTTGGATCTCTCGGCTACAGAGTGAGTCGATGACCAAAGAAAGCTGAATAGTCGGATCTAATGACGGTTTTCTCAGTAGCCCTGGTTCTCAACCACCGGAGTCTATATGGATCATAAAGGTCCATGTAACATTACTGAAATCCATTTTAAAATGGCTTATTGTGAGTTATTTTATTAGTATACATAAATGTTCCATAGGATTTAGTTGTTGAATACTAGTTTATTTCATTAAATTACATTTACTTCAAAATAAAGCATATACATTTACTATTTCTATAATATAAATTCTAAACTTATCTATTAGTTAAAAAATAAAATAAGCTTTTTTTTCATCGAATGGTTATTGGGGTCCATCAAAAAAATTAAGAATAAAAGTGATCTATAGATAAAAAAAAAAAGTTTGAGAATCACTGCTTTAGAGGAATCCCGGTTCGAGTCCTGTCGGAGAGCGCATATTTTGCTATAATAAGATTTTTCAAATATTCAAACCCACAGACAAAAAAAAAAATAGTTTAATAAATAAACAAGGCGTCTACTCAAATACGAGTATCCAATAAAAATAACGTTTAAATAATAAAAATCTGTCGGATTGCTGAAAAAAAAAATCAATTCATATTCCCCTTGAGAAATTTAAGAAAATCCTCTTCTACGAAAACAATTCTTTTGTGACAGTCTTTTCCAATTCTGAAACCTGAGATTCAACCATTACCATTCTGCTAACAATGAAACAATCTTCCCGACCTGAATTTACCAATCCCAGGAAACATTAGCATCGAAAGCTCCTTCCCACTTTTCTAGGACGTGAAACCTCACCTCCAAATAGTTTTTCTTTACATCTAACATTTCTAAAAAGAGCACCACGTGGTGGTGTAATGGCCACCGACTTTTCGTAGTTGTGCGTTCGATCCTCAGTGAGTCGAACCCCATTTTTGTGGTCTCGTACCAAAACTAAACTACGATAATCCTTATAAAAAAAAGTATCTCTCAGTAGTTGTCAATATTTGCATTTCTTGAAGTTCTGGAAAAAATAATGACTACCAAATACAAGTGTCATCTGTAATAGTCATGCCGGTGGGAATGTTTCAACTTATAAAATAAGATGAGAGTTTAATAAACGTAGAACAAAATAATCGTGCTTCTGAGAAAATTATATGAAAAATAATAAGAATGCCGTGCCAAATAAGTGGCGTGCCGAGGGGAAAACTGAAGGAAATGACATAGGTACATAAAAATTTAAGTTTAATAAATTAACGAACAAAATAATCGTACCGTAGAGAAAATTATTTAAAAAATAAGCGCGCCCTACCAAATAAGCGGTGTCCAGTGGGTAGAGATTGAAAATAGTTTAACCGTGCCGGCACCTATATTTAGTACACAAGAGTAACAATGACGCATGATATTCTTTCCTTTTGCAGGTTGCGACAAAAATACCTCCCATATTTTAAACTATCACCTCTGTGGTTCTAGTGAACTTAACCAAATGGCAATGATGTTTTCATCTAGCTAATGTCTCACCATTTTTTTTCAGATACCATCATGGTTTGGATCGGTGCATACCATGCATTTGCTGTTGAAACATTTTTTAAAATTGGTGATTGCAGAGCTATTCGTGTTCCTTTCAGGACGCTTTTCCGGATAGGAAGTCGACAAGACCTATGGTTTGAAATTTTCAGGGCCAGATGTTCAGCGCTTAAAAGAAAGCCACCTGGAAGTCCTTGAAGTGCTCGAACTTCAAGGACATGGAAAACTTTAGAAATAATCTACAATAGTGTATGGTGAATAAGGGCCACCATTTGGAGGATGTCATTTTGAAAAACAAATGACTAAAAACCATAGTCCTTTGTTTAAACAACAGTGAAATAATTGTTTTAATAGCAGTTATCTTGGACTTTTTGTCAACAGGTTAAATGTAGGAGGTTTTTCTGTCGCACTCTGTATAATGTTTCTCAGTCTTTTATTTACTGATTTTGTTAACTTTTCTACTTATTTGCAGAAGTTTTTAGTTCTTTCCAGATATCTTTGGTTGAATATTGTTTTTCATTCCCATGTCAAATTGGAGATGCCAAAATCAATCAAGTATGAAAATTTAAATATCTGGGAGGTGTTTAACAGAGGATGGAAAATACGATACCAATATCCGAATGCATATTGGAATAGCAAAATGCCTTACAAAAGATGAGCAAAGGATTAAAAAAAGGGAAAATTTTCATTAGAAACAAAGAAAAGTGCTGAAATTCTATATGGCAGCTAATGCTAGAAAATTTCCTCACAGAGGAAAATTGATACTGCTATAGGATTAAAATTTCATAGTCACAGGTTCAGCAATTAAAAGAAAAGCCACCTGGAAGACCTCAAAGTGCTTGAATTTCCGAGTGATTGAAAACTTTAGAAATTGTTTACAATAGTGTATGGTGAATAGTGGCCACCATTTGGAAGATGTCGTTTTTAAAACCAAATTAATAAAAACTGTAGCACTTTGTTTAAACAACAACGAAATATTTTTTTTAATAGACATTACCTTGGTTTTTTGTCAACCTTTAAAATGTGGGAGGTAATTTTGTCACACTCTGTACTTCAGCAAGAATGAGAATGTGGTGTGTAACAAAGATCCCAAATGCAAACCAAACACTAAAAAAAAAAAAAAAAAAAAAAAAATGTTTGTTGCTGATAGTAAGGGAAACACTACGCTTTTTGCGTTATCGAAGCGAAGCAATACTAACTAACGATAGTTAGATTTTTTTTATACAAAATTTCACTCGATACAAGGCTCGAGAGCTCAAAGTTGAGGGTTACAAATAACTGATGGAAGAGAATAATATGAGGATTAAAAAAAAAAAAATGGCGATTGACGGTAATCGCCCAAACTCGTTCAAACCTGAGTAAATGTCTTCTTTAATTATATCGTAGTTTGCCTGTATCATGAAAAAGAAAAGCAAGTAATTTTGCAATTACTTTGTTTATACATAGTCTCTATATAAATAATTTAGTATGCTTTTCCAGAAGAACTGCTGCAGGATGTTTTCCCAATCACTACAATATTGACCTCTTCAAGTCTAGGGTTAACCGTTATTTTTTCTGCATAGACCGGTAAACTTCACTTCTTGGCCTTTTTTATGCTCATAAACGCTACACAGTAAGCCTCCACCTTGAATGGCTCTTGGGCCTTGTATTGGGCGAGCAATATTATATAAAAAATAATACGTGAAGTGGATACTTCCCTGGCATAGGTGGTACCACGGCTATGACCGGTTTGGACAAGCTATGACCTGCTAAGACAAGTGGCCCGAATGGAAACACTCAGATCCCCACGTTCAAAAACGACCTTGTGTCACAACTTGATTCAGTGGGGGTGGGAATTAAGTAAATCGCCTTAAATACGTGAAGTGTTCTATATTTTGGTATAACAAATATTAGTCCGACTGTAAATAATGTAAATAAGTAACTCTTCATACCAGAAATTCAGACAAAAGGAAAAAAAAAACACGAAACAAAATAAAAAACAATGTATATCCTGATCTTTACTTAAAAATAAAATATTTCGTTGTTATGGTAGTATGTTCACTTATTGACCTCGAGTAAGGCGTCTTGTTACCATAACAACGGAATACCTTATTACTTTGTAAGGGAGATCAGGCTGCATGACTGAAATAGATAAAGCCATATTGTTTTATATTATAGCCTAAAATAGATAAGAAAACTCGTTATTCGACTAAAATGACCACAAATCACCAACAGTCATCAGCAATCTCTTTTATTTAATACTAGTTATCATTTCCTGGGTAGGTGGAGGGGTATAATCAAGCCTTTCTGGTTAATCTGTACACGCCGCCACCACCACCATAATTCCTGTTCAAGGAACATGGGGGAAAGCGCCAATTGAATCTTTGGCGGTCGGTTGACTGACGGGAAACATTGTTTGTGGTGTGTATGCGAAGATAAAAAAAAAAAAAAAACAGACAAAGAAAAACCAAAATAAAGATGAAAGCATTAATTAAGCAAGCGGAACTCTTTGCTAAAATGACGTAATCCATTAGATTCGTT
Source organism: Acanthosepion pharaonis (assembly GCA_903632075.3). Classification (NCBI taxonomy): domain Eukaryota; kingdom Metazoa; phylum Mollusca; class Cephalopoda; order Sepiida; family Sepiidae; genus Acanthosepion; species Acanthosepion pharaonis. Next base: position 584,689 of record CAHIKZ030000568.1, read on the forward strand.
GCGTCGTCAGAGTGTGACGAGCAGATGAATAGAAACGCGCCACACATAACAATCTGTAACTGCCTATGAAAAAACGGATTAGAGATACATTTGTGACAGTAACAGAGACATTTGCCGAAGTGCAATGGTGAGCCAGCCTGTCCCGTACTGTCGGCGAGTTTATTAAACTCAGGACGCTATTTTGATACGATCCCTTAACATAAGTTGATCGAGTTTAAATAAGTTCGCAAGTGAAGCCATTTTGTAGGTGTAAAACAACATAGTACTACGATCTTTGGAGGTTATAGTTTTATCGACAGTACCACGTTGGTGATACCCACCAGAATAAAAAAAAAATCCTTTCTTTTATTAAAAAGATATCTTATTCAATATCGTTAAGTCTCATTCACGTGCACAATGTCCCGTAAGCCATTAGAGTAGTTGGGGTATCACATATACTGCAACCGTAACAGCAGCCGTATCTAGGGCCAAATAACTTTAATTTTTTGAATTTAATTATCCTTCTAAAATCATTTCCCTACAAAGATAAAAAAAAAATCCAACCTGTCCAGCTATTTAACTGGGGGAGAAGACACATATTCGTGCCTTTCTCAAGGGCAATTGTGTGAAAGGGAACAAAATAGACTTGCCCAAAATGTGAACTATTCTTGCCGACTACCCATTTTTGTTTTACTACTAATACAGAAAATACTGTGTTAGTACAGTACTGACAGCCTGAAATTATTATTTTGAGGGGTGGGTGAGTCCTCCTAGCATTTGTTTTCTTTTTAGTTTTATTTGTTTTATATTTTTAGTTTGTTTTCTGGTTTCATCCCATCCCATCATTTCATGTATCATGAAATTTTTATATACTTTTGGATTTTATGGACTTCCGAATTTTTATGTCATGGGGTGTTTTATAGGTCCCATGTGAATATGTGGTATTTTGGTGTATGTAGGATTGAGAGTTGATGGATAAGTTCTTGGGGTGAATGAGTAAATTGTAATGAATGAATGGGTCGTGATTCGGAATAACTAGGACTAAGATAGCTAAAGATGACCAACCTGTCCCCCTCCCCCTTTTCGGCCATGTGTCAAAATTTGTTTCATCAGAAATAAATATAAAGACAGCCTGAAATTATCAGCCCTCCCCCGCACCTGTTAGATAGGAAAGTAATGTACAAAGAGTGATCTACTGGACACTACTGGATCATTGTACAGTGTAACCCGGATATAAGAGAGTTGTCGGGACCGGAGAAGAAATCTCTTATATCCGGGTTTCTCTTATATCCGGGTTTCTCTTATATCCGGGTTTCTCTTATATCTGGGTTTGGTCTATTTTATATACATTAACACAGGCTCTAATTTGGGACCAGAGAAAATCTCTTATATCCGGGTTTCTCTTATATCCGGGTCGCTTATATCCGGGTTACACTGTACTACAAGAAGTAGGACCAGAAGTATGCCATGATGTCTGAGAAACGTACAATTTTTTCTAAACCCCCCAAAAACATTGAAGGCATTTTTTAATTTTGTGAGAAGCTAAGAAAAATATTTAAAACAAAGTTTGATAGAAGCAAAGAAAAGTGATGAACTAATCATCCTATATAGCAGTGAATGATGGACAATCTTCACACAGATTAAGATTAAACTTGAGGAAACAGAAATGTGGTTTTACAGAAGGATGCTGGGAATACCATGTGAGTAACGAAGTTTTAAAGAAAATGGCAGCTAAAAGGACACTTGTACTTAGAATAAGAAAGAAACAGCTGAAATTTCTAGGACGCATAATGAGGAAAAAGGCTTGAGAAATATGACACCCACAGGACATACAGAATGCATGAAGGACAGGGAAACAGCGAGTAATTTACATAAGTTGTCCATCTGATTACTCTCTTTTCTTTTTGCTCATCATTAATGTTTCTGTTCCTAATTCTTCCACACTTTGTAACCTCATGTGTTTTATTGGCATTGCTGCCTTGCTTGGCGTGATTCCGATTTAAAAAAAAAAAAAAGCTCGTGTAAATGGATGACAGAACAGAGAATGGAGAGGATAGTGAGAAGAGAAACCATATTAAGAGCTACAAAAGATAAGAAGTCATGTTCCTCACATTTTGAAGGGACAGAAGAAGAAAAAATAATAAAACTATATAAAACTTTTTTTTTTATATCTGATGTCGAATATAAGTTTTATGGAACAAACAAGAAAAAGAATGAACAGGCAGTCTGGTTTATACTAGAAAAAAATAATATAAAAAAACTGAAAGGTTAAATCATAAGTAATTGTAATAACCAATGTATCGTCCTAATTACTAATCAACATTGGCAGTTAACAATAGACGTATATACCTTTTTTGCATGGCAGCGTACAAAGTGGATTAATGGAAAAATTTCTTAGCCTCACGAATAGAGCGACAGAAAGTGCATTTGCATAATGTTATGGGAGTTCAAGCAAGGAAATAGGCATTTAGAAAAATAGATCATGTTTATGGTTAAGGAGTCATGGCTGACCCTTAAATATGAAATTGGTTTGTCGAAATTTCCTTCTGGAGGAACGTCATTTGAAGATGAAAGCAGACTGTGATGTTTATCGAATTTTGATGATGGTCTTCTGAAATAATTCGTGGAAAACAGTCCATGGTGAAATACACGGGAATTAGCAAAGGCGTCAAAGACATCACAATCTAACATATGCCGACACTTAGAAAAGATTGGGATGTCAGTAAGCTGGATGTTTGGATTGTACACGCTGTTAGCGAGAAGAACAAAGCAAATCGTTGATAAACAAAAAACGGAAATCATTTATGACTCAACCTAATAGATATGTCTGGTTTATATTACAGTAAAAAAAAAATGAAAAAAAGAAGATAGATATAGGTCAGGTTTATAGCCGAGTCTGCATGTCCACCTGGAAACTGGCCTCTTGGAGGAGAGGGGCTCTTACCTCACTACAATAAATAAGGTCGGCTTATTCTAGGTCCTGCCGATAGGGCAATATACAAAACCGCAGCTTTTATGATTTGCGCCAACCGAAATGTGCGGAGTGGTGTAATCTAACGGCTCGGAATGAGAAATCGTAGAGCCGGGTTCGAATTCCATGTGAGTTTGTTACACTCATTTAAGTGCAACTATTCTTGGGAAAGGTATGAATCCATTTGTTCCCTGCCTATGGGTAAATAGCAGAACAGACTGGTTTCTATAGCCTTGTTTGGCAATCAGTTTATCTCAGAAAGAAAACGGTAACCTACCGCGAGAAATCTGCCTAGTCAGTCATGAATCGAAAAAAGCATGATCGCCCAAGCATGTATCACGTATGACACTTGACTGACCAACCGGAATAAGGGTCCGTTAACCGTGATCAAAAACCTCGTTTGTATCGATATTTGTTCAGCACACATATGCCACTGATGTTTCGGCAACTGAACCAGATGTATATTTTAATCCAGATAAAATCAAGAGCAAGCATTTAAATTTTACGTGATTGCCATGTCTAATCTCAGGGCAGCTCTAGGTGGCATTGTATTTAATAACAGTTTATGTTTCTAATAGTCAATGATGCAGCAGAGATACAAGAGATGCACAATGAGTTGGCCATAGGTGTATTACTGAATTGTTATTACGTGTCTTCTGTTGATCCGGCAAAACAGATAATGCGGCACGGTTCCGGAATCAACGGTATCGGAAAAATCGGTGTTATACGTGTGCTGATATGGTGGAGAAAGGAATAGCGGCTAGGATTGAGAAATCGGAGAGCTCGAATTCCAGTCGGATCCATTACATTCACTTATGTGCTAATACTCTTGGGAAAGGTATGAATCCTCTTCTTCCCCCCCAGCTATGGATAAATAGCGGGTTCTATAGCCTTGGATGCCAACTGGTCTACCACAGGAAAACATCTGCCTCATGATCGCGTAAGCGTGTATCACGCATGGCACATAACTGATTGAAATGACGTGTGCTGCACAGAGTCATATTAGAAGTGAGGTTGAGTTAGAAGATTATATAGCACCAAAACTTCAAAGTGTAGAGAGTCTAATTTATTTAGATGAGGACAATAGTCCGCGTGTAAATATTGGTAACTTTCAGAAATTATCGAATCGGCATATCAGAGGGTCTGATTGCTTTGAAAATCAGCGTTCAGATTGGTTTTACTTGAGCTTGTATTCCAGTCATTAGTGCAGCTAAGAAATAGATAATGCAAAAAAAAAAAAAAAAAATGTCATGTTTTATTTTTTAACGCACGCAAACTGGCATATATGTACGATGTACATTGCAAGTTTAACACACGCACCCCCCCAAAAAAAAAACTCAGTCACATTAATAACTGTTGATTATAGACAAAGGTAACCAATTCCTCTGTATATTAAGTAACGCATGTACTTAGTTCCAAATGGAATTTTCTTGTTTTTTTTATCTGTTTTTAGGCCCCGTTTAGGAGTAACTCAATCAGCTATACTATCCCGTCTCTACTTGCGACGCGCCACCTGGATCGGGCAACTGTCACGCAAACACTTAGTCAATGTTTCTAACAAAGACATACCACTTGTCGGCTTGTATGTATTCAGGCTTTGAAAATATCAAGCTTCCTAGAGATCTGCGCCAACTAACAGTGTTGTAAATGACACAAACGGACGTTATAATGAATTAGCTACATGCAATTGAAACGCACTGCGGACTTTTGAGCAAAGAGATAGAGAGAGAGAGGGGGGTAGAGAGAGAGGGGTAGAGAGAGAGAGGGAGAAAGTGGGAGAGAGAAAGAGAGAGAGAGTGTGTGTGTGAGAGAGAGAGAGAGAGAGAATATGTGTGTGGAGGTGTGCGCGGTAGAAAGAAAGTAAAAAAAATGACCTGTTCTTCATTTTTATCCCATGAGTCAAGTGGGATGGAGAAAAGGTGTGGACAGACTCAGAGCGATTATCCTAGGTGATTGGTGATGACAGTCGCAGGGGGGAAGGATCTGTCAAAAAAGCTCTCATCAATCAATTGAGGAGTCTGCGTTTTGGCAGTGGATAAATGGTTTTGTTAAATAAAGGAAAGACTTGAAAGAGTAGAAGGAAAGCAGATCCCACCCCGCGTCCAACAAAGCACTGATTAGTTTCCAGAGAGAGAGAGAGAGAGAGAGAGAGAGAGAGAGAGAGAGAGAGAGAGAGATCAAGTTCAGTCCTCTAGGTATTTATAAAGTTTAGACTAGACTGGCACAAGGCCTCGCATGTGGAGCACTCGGTGAAAATCGAATACAATGTAACACCGAAAAGCTCCTAAAAAAGTATACTGTGAGTTGACTCAAGTCTTGTGAGTGAAATTGGGCCGTCAAAACTATTCAGAAGGCTATAGCTATTGTCACCCAAGGCTATAGAACCGAGTCTGTCCTGCTATTTACCCACTGCTGGTAGGGGAGATGAGATGAATTCATACCTTTCACAAGGGTATTTTCTAAAAGATTGTTCAAGAATTCTATGAGTTTTTGCGACAAAAATAAAGATTGAAACTGAGGAGGTGACCAAAAAAAAAAAAAAAAAAAAAAAAATGCGCACCTAACAAAATCAGTTAATTTTATATATTTATTGTAATGGAGAAGTCAGGGGAATATTACAATTGTTTCTTCGCAGTGTGGAACGTAACTCAGGAATTCTCACACTGGATGACACAATCCATTTGGCTTGGGAAACACTCAGCTTGTCACATTTTGTGTGAGAAAGAAAAAATTACTTATAATCAGAGGAATTTTTTTCTCAGCACTAATATCAAAATAGATTTACAATCCACCAGGCGTGACCAAAAATATTTTATAGCCAAGGCGAGAAAATGCGCACAAACAATAAAATCGACAGTGAAAAATCAGACACACATGAGTATGTAAGCTTGTTAGAATGAAAAAGTGGGTCTTTTTATGTTTGGAAGAGATAGATAGATAGATAGATAGATAGATAGATAGATAGATAGATAGATAGGTGAAGAGAGGGAGATGGATAGATAGATAGATAGATAGATAGATAGATAGATAGATAGATAGATAGGTGAAGAGAGGGAGATAGATAGATAGATAGGTGAAGAGAGGGAGATAGATAGGTAGATAGATAGAGAGGTGAAGAGAGGGAGATAGGTGAAGAGAGGGAGATAGATAGATAGATAGATAGATCGAAATAGATTCCTTATATATCGATTGAGAGATAGATGTAGATAGAGACCGAGATATAAATAGAGAGAGGGGTAAAAAGAGAGCGGTAGATGAAGATATAGATAAAAAGAGAATGGTAAAAAGAGAGATTATATATATATATATGTTGTGGTGTTCTCCCTCTAAGAGTCTATGTTAGACACTTCCACCTACTATAAGTTTAGTAGGAGAGAAGGTTCGGCGAACAGTGGACAGTGAACTGTGAATAGATTGAGCGCTAGTTTATTCAATAAACTCTCATTAGTCATGTAATACTCTTCTGGTGTAATTACTCTTTAATATACGATGTATCTGCAAACCTGGTTTTTGTTATTACTTAACCATTTACTTGGTCACGACAATATATATATCCAGGTAAGATGAGAACGAATAGAGTAAAATTCCAACGTCCGTAACATTTAATTTAAAAGAGGACTCAATACAAAGTAGAGCAATATTCTTTATTTTGGGATATTACATTGAAAAACCTGTCAAAATCGCTACACAATTGCAGTCGTGTTTCGATGCGTATCAACGCATCTCATCAGGCGATTGCAAGAGATTACAAGAGAAAGAAATAGAGTGATTGTAGACAGATTTTTTAGTCATGGTCTCATTCTTAACAATGTTTATTATTTGCGTAGCTTAATCTGGTACAAGGCCAGCAGGAGTGCCGAACTCATGATACTAGGGTCTGCAAAACTAATTTGCTTACTATTGCACCATGGCAAGAGTCCGTCTCTTGAGAAGGGCTACATTAATGCACACAAAAACTAGAAGATCCTTATAAGGCCAGGAGAAAAAATAACAATGCAGACTTTCGTTCTGAAAAGGCTACACAAATATTGATTGTACCACTTAAATAAATCGATGACACAGTTAATTTCAACGTCTAATTATTCTTTGATAATTAAGTGGAGGTGATGTGAAAAGAAAAAAATATCAATTAATTGAATTGTAAACGTTTCTAATGCATTTTTCTAATGAAAACACGTCAATAAGGCAAGTGAAATGGAAATGCCGTACCCTGGTTACCTAACCGAGAGGAAAGGGGCGATGCCAGTTTGATTAACATAATTTTAAATAAAACTGAGTACAATATATATATATATATATATATATATGTTTGTGTGTGTGCGTAAAATAGATAGGTTAGTTAATAAAACAAGGACAAACGAAAGGATACCAATATAATCAGTACGAAAAAACATTTATTAAATATTAATTACTAATCATATGACAGAAATGAAGCACGGAAAGAAAGGTATTAACTTCGGAATTTTCGGACACGCCTGTGTCCTTCATCAACGGAGCGAGAAATAAACAGAGAAAGGGAATTACTCAGCGACAGATGTTTTGTGGACGGTGTATTTTCTGGTGGAGATAACATTATTAGAAAAAACCCCGATCTCTGTCTGATTCCTCACTGTGCGAACCTTTTATGAAAATAAACTTAAATTTAAAATTTTGATCGGCGTAAAATCGTAAGGCCGGTCTATTATTATTAGTAGTATGAGTGGGGCAGCAAGATTGTAAACATAGATGAAGAGAGTTATAGGTTGCGGAGTGGGGAAGACGTCTGGCGTGTAGCCAGTGTAGCCGAAAATTGTTCGACCAAGTTGTCAATTTCAGAACGACGGGCTCTAGTTAGAATATATATATATCTTGTAACAGCAAAATTGACCATGTTGTGTAACAGCATGTGATAATTGTCCACCCCACAAAATGTTTAATATCTGAAAAAACTACTAAACTAATTGAATTTCTTCTCTCCAGGTTTTTAGATAAGACATTTAGCTATCTTGGCATCATTTGTTGTAAGAATCACTGAAAAAACCCTTTGAGTTATTCAGCGAGAAAGAGAACAGGTTAAAATCGTTTCGTGTCATCCCCACTGTCTTCACAACTGAGCAATGGCCATCAGTAATGGTACCGACATTCAACTCTTGCTTTCATCTTCAAAGTCCATTCGAGAACCATCAAGGGAACGGTGAATAAGTTTAAAGAAGAGGGAACAGTAGAGAGGAAAACTGGATCAGGAGGTCACAACAGGAAGAGGGATCATCATTTCAACTCAGAGCTAAAGAGATCAATTGGAAAAGATCCCACATTTGGCACACGAGAGAGGAGTTTCATCTATGACAGTGCAAAGAGCAGTGGAAAAAAGACTTGAAAATGAAATCGTACGTGAAACGTGTGAGGAAACTTGTTACTCCAGGACAGAAAGTTAGAAGGTTAAAAAGGGTGAAGATCATCTTGAATAAGTTGGGAAATGATCCTGGGATAATATATTTGAACTTTCAACTTACAGCTAAATACATTCTTATTGTTTAAAGTAGAGTCCAGTAGTGTTATAAAAACCTCGGAGAATTCCAATAAGATATATTTAATCATATGTACAGCGGTTCAAACCTCAATCTAACAAGTGAACAATTTTTCCTGTTACAGCCAGTATATATATATATATATATATATATATATATATATATATATATATATATTAATTTTATATTCGCGGACTTAGTGGAAAGCGCTCAATTTCAACTTACAGCTAAATACATTCTTATTGTTTAAAGTAGAGTCCAGTAGTGTTATAAAAACCTCGGAGAATTCCAATAAGATATATTTAATCATATGTACAGCGGTTCAAAGCTCAATCTAACAAGTGAACAATTTTTCCTGTTACAGCCAGTATATATATATATATATATATATATATATATATATATATATATATATATATATATATATATATATATATTATTTTATATGCGCGGACTTAGTGGAAAGCGCTCAATTTCAGTTATAGTTATATGGATATGAGTTTGTGATCCTAGGTTTCACTCTTTTGAAATCATCAGACAAACTCATATGTGTGTGTGTGTGTATGGGTGGGCCAAAGGTAGATATACAGTTCTTTAATTATTTATATGCTGACGTGATTTTTTCTTTTTTTACAAGTATTGTGAATCATGGCAAATAATTTGAGTTGAGAACAAAGAAAATGTATTCTAAAGCAGTATTGGAAGATTGCAAATGCCGAGCAGGTAAGCAAAGAATCGAGAGCAACATTTGACATAGTTCAACCAACACGGGTGACAATTTATCGTATAAGGAGAGATAAATTTGAAAAAACAAACACAAAAAACGATTCAGTGGTTAATGCACCGAAATCTGGACGTCCTTTGAATGGAGAAAATGAGAGGATAGTCGCTCTGACTCTCTTGCCAACGGTCCCAAAACGTCCACACGAATCGGAATATGTCGTATTGTGTGTCACAGTGTTCTAGAGAGATTCTAGGAATGTTGTAAAGTTGAAGGAGGACATTTCGAGCACTTGCAAGATTAAACAGCGTTAAACGAATGTAATTGTAATAAATAAATGTAATAAAATGTAAAAAAGTCTTTAAAGTGTATACTACTTTTGTCCCACCCTATACATACATATATATATATATATATATGCTATCGAAATAGTTCGATTGAAGTCTCGGAGAGGAAGGGGTGATTTTATAAACAGTGGCTGCTGCTGCTAATGCAACGCTCTTCTACTCGAATCGAGCTCTCCTAGCTGCTGACGTCTTTTCGCATAATAAAAACGTTGAAATTTCCCTTCCACTCTGCCGTGCGACGATAGCTTGTGGGGTAGAATCTCTGACTGATGTCAAATCGGTCTGGAAGCGATCGGATGTCTAGCCACACCCTATGAGCTGTGATACAGCGAAACAGTCTGTCTGTGGATTATATATATAATGGACTGAGTGTATTTCAGTTCAGTTTTTATCTTTATGTTTCGTATGAGACAAAAATCCTGCACGTGATTTGCAAAGAAATCCACACTAAGAACATACTGAAGAGTTGACCGTCATATGGGCTGATGTATTAATCCGAGATTTAGTGTTGGTTCTTAATTCTCTCAGATGGTTGAGTCGATTCTTTTGCAGCATTTAAATTGTACTTGAGTTTGTCCTTGAAGCATAACCAAGGAGCGCCTACATTACGCTTACCATGAACAGTTGGCTATATATGACAATTTTTGGCATCCGATCATCAGTCATTCTGATGACATGACCAGCCCATCTGAACTCTGCATCCGAAAGGATTCGATACCACCGATGCCATATTTGATGAAAAGATCAGGGTTAGAGATTTTGTTCTGCAATGTATAACCGTATATTGAACGAAGACAGCGTCTATGAATGGATCACTATATATGTGTGTATATAAATACAGCAAAATATCATATATATATATATATATATATATATATATATATATATATATATATATATATATAATGTAAAAATATATGGATATAGATCCGACAGTATGAAGAAAAATATACGGAAAAAACAAACAAAAATCCTTATATGCAATTATGCTGTTTTAATGTTAATAGAATGTCAACGTCAGACGTTTCAGTCTAATAAACCATCTTCAGGACATATTCATAAAATATAATTAACATTATCAATTCAACATGACAAAGACGATGGACACAAGAACAATACTTATCCAAACAGATAACTGAAAGTTTTATAAGATTAATTATATTTTATGAATATGTCCTGAAGATGGTTTATTAGACCGAAACGCCCGACGTTGACATATTAACATTAAAACAGCATAATTGCATATAAGGATTTTTGTTTGTTTTTTCCGTATATTTTTCTTCATATATATATATATATAGAGAGAGAGAGAGATAGATAGAGAGAGAGCGAGAGAGAGTGAAAATCAGACTTGCGTCTCCGGTTTGTTATGATAAAAATGATACTGCGTGAGTTTTTTTTCGTGTGATATCTAAAAAAAAAAAAAATCATATCTGCAAAATAAAATAAAGGTAGAAGTGGAGAGAAAGAATTAGATTGAACTGATAAGAGATACTACACTTTGATCTTAGCCAAAAGGCCGAGAAGCTATGACGCCATAAAAGCGACGTTATTCAGACGCTCATAAAGTGCCACTTTATGTGCCATGCTTGATACGCACTTAGGCGATCATGTACCTTTCGATACATGACTGACGAGGCAAATTTTTTCCCGCAGTAGGTTGCCATTTCTTTCTACGGTAGACCAATTGCCATCCAGGGCTACAGAACCCGGTCTGTTCTGCTCTTTACTCATAGCTGGAGGGGGGGGGGAAGAAGAGGATTCATACCTTTCCCAATGGTATTAGCACGTAAGTGAATGTACGTATACATAATGTAATAAGAATATATGTATACATAAAGTGCAGTGGCAAAAATACGTACTACATTCAGTTTGTGAGCGGTGTTTAATTTTCCCTGAACTTTTATGTAGTTGTGTGTGTGTGTGTGTGTGTGTGTGTGTCTGTGTGTGTGTGTGTGTGTGTGTGTAAGTAAGCTTACGTTATATTTGTCCGACGGTTCGAAATAAAAGATTTCGTGCATGGAATGCGTGTTGCTCATGTAACAATTATGGGACAGGTTGTAATAATTGATGACATATTTTTGTGCTCATAAATACTGATTACGATGTAAGATTTATGTATTTCTCATCGCGAGCCGAGTTCAAATCATTGTCTCGTCTTTTGCACCCGCTTTCACATTTATCATCCCAACTCCATCTCCTTCCACAGCTACGTGTTAACAACAGCATAGACTGACTTCGGGTGGTAGCCACTGTTGTAAAATGACTATTCCCGAACTCAAATTTGTGTAGAAGGCAACTGGAATCTTACTCCACTGTTTTTCTAAAGTCATAGCAATTCTTCAGATAAATAAATAAAATAAAAGACGTGGAGAGCCACAATCATCTACACCCTGAAGATCCATCCATTAAAAAAACAAAAATTAATAAGATATTTTTCGATTTAGGAAGTCTATGAAAACTATATATAAATGACGTTAACTTCTGTTTGAATTTCTGTGAAGTCGAGTTATTTAAATTAATTCATACGCAGACTATGTTCTCCATTAACCCTTATCTACGGGCAGGTGAGGCTGAATATTCTGCACTCAGAATTGTCCCATGGAACAACAGCCTAGTGGATTAAAGCATTGGTTCAGGAATTTGGTGGGCATAGTAATTACAAGTTTAGTTACATTGTGTGTGAAAATAAGAATTCGACGAGATATCGACATCGAGAACCTAACAAAGCATTGATTGAATAAAGGGTTTAGTTCGAGATTCCCTACAGGTTACCCAGATTGACGATCACCTGATGAAAGCCGGAGGGTACAAAGGCCGAAACGTTGTGCGATCTTTTAAATAGGAGTAGAATTTTATCCCTTGTTCTCTGTTTAGAATTGGGGTTCCGGTTCCTTCTAAAGTCTTCTAATTTTCTTTCAATCGCAGTAGCCTCTTTCATCTTAGTGGCATTATCGCCTTACTTGGGGTGAATTGATAAAAATAAAAAATAACAACAAAGAAAGGGATAATCGTACATACATTAAATAATAAATAACATTAGTAAGCAAAATTAGTATTAAATAACAATGAAAATTTCTTCTTCCATAGCAATTAAGTCGCAAATAGGAATTAAACAGTTGAATTTTCGTCTGATTTATCATAAATATTTTCATTTTAATGTTTTATTAGTAGCGACCAAGAAGCACTAAATAATAAATTTCAATAATTTTGTGCGTGTGTGTTTATACGAAGGTAGATCAACAAGTTCGTAGCTTGTCACGTAGTAACCACCTTAGAATTTAGATCACAGCAAACGGAAATAAGTAATATATAAAGGAAAGTAATCAATGTCGAAATTTTAACGGTATATTTTGAAAATGTAACGAATATAGTAATATGGTGTAAATACAATAACTGACGGCTAAAAAATGTTTCAAGTACAAAAAAGTACAATTTAAAATTTAATATATAGAGTAATAATAGTTACTAACTGAATTTTAGTCTCAAAATTTCAAGTTTAATGTTCGGTCTATGCGATAAATATTTATCCGATAAATTAAGTGCATTGACAAGAAAATAGATTATGTTGAAAAATAATTATTTGATGTAAGATTCTGACTTACACAGACACTTTGTGTGTGTGTGTGTGTGTGTGTGTGTGTGTGTGTGTGTGTGTGTGTGTGTGTGTGCGCGCGGATATACGTAAACATACACAAACACCAAAACATATGCACCGCCACTTATATCACACACACACACACACACACACACACACACACACACTGAGGCGAACGCACCACAACAGCATGTATGACCTATACACACTATCGTTGCTAAGTGGTTGGTTGTTTGTGAGCCTTTCCGCAATGCAAATAGTGAAATTGGTAAAAAAGAAAAAACAACAACTTGACAAAAAATGCATGAAAAAATCCTTGAATGAAAAAAAAAAAAAAGCAAGTTTAGGGGACAGAGAAATGAGGCCATTCTACAAGGACAAGCGTCGCAGCCATTCACACAGTTCTGGAAGGCGTGGTTATCTGATTCTTTGTGGATTTTTGTGGCCCGACTTCATATCTTTGTTGTCCCGCCCATTCTGATACTAGCCAATCAATGGGCATAACATTAAATGCTAGCTCCTCCCACTTTTCTTCACGAAGCTATGTTTTATGCGTTCGTCTTTTTGACTGGCAGTTGCGTTTTCTTGGATTCGTTTTACTATTTATTTTATTTTATTTTGCATAGGGAATGAGCTTGGCTGGCTTCATTCACTAAGAGGAGGAAGTTGGGAAGGTTGAGAAAGATATATATATATATATATATATATATATATAATTTCAAGAGGATAGAATCCAGGTAGAGTTCAATGTCCAGGACAGAGCAAGAATAGGCTCAAACAAACAATAATATTCCGTGGTTCTAATTTATTACATTGGAATAATTGTAATCGCGATCCAATTAATCAGACATATAAATTCAAAAAAAACAATCGGAAAATATGTACAAATTCAAAAAGAAATCGGAATTATATATATATATATATATATACACACACACACATATATATATATATATATATATATATATATATATATAATATATATATGTGTGTGTGTGTAAATATATAGAAAGAACACGTTAGGTAAATAATATATCTATCTCTGTATATATATATATATATATATATATATATATATATATATATATATATAATTATGATGACGACAGTGACTACACAGGTACCGAAAGAAATTATTTTTCGAAATTAACCAATGAAGTAAATTAAAAAAGGCGTAAAAAATAAAATAACTGTGTCGATATACGGTTTCTAAAACACACACACACACACACACACACACACACACACACACACACACACACACACACACAGAATTTAAGTCCCCAAAAAACGTCCCCCAGCGGAAATGAAAATCTATCACGCATAAAAAATGCGAACACACAGACACATTTGTACCTTAAATTTATTTAAGAACTTAAGTTTGCCTCTAATTATTAATATTAAAAAATATTGCTAGTAATAATATTAATATTTGAAAATATTAAAAATACACATGAAGAAATATATGCAAAATAATCGAAAAGAAATAAAGAAAAAAATGCTGAATACCTTTCAGGTTAAAAAAAATAAAAGCGCTTTAGCGGCTTTTGTTTATCATGATTTACGATAACATTATCATTTGACTTAACTTAATATCACAGCGGTAATATCTTTGAAAGTATCGAACATGAAATTAATTAAAAGGTTTAATTTTTTTCCGTAAGTACAAATGAAAAAATTTGTAGTTTTTAGTGTAAAGAAAAGCATTTTTCATTTCAATCAGAAATATTTATGCCAATTAATCAAACTATCATTAATTTACTTGTTAGCATAGTATTATATGTGTGTGTGTGTGCGTAAATATTCTTGGAGTGTATCTGTAGAAAAGACAATAAAACAGACAAGAGACTTTAGTCTTAGCCTACGCGTTTCATCATCTGACGGATTTTATCTTGCAACAAGTATCTATCTATTTGTCACTTAGTCAAAATTTTTAAATTTAAAGACGCTCATGAATATTCATCAGGTTAACTGAAATGTTTAGGTATTAGAGATCAGATTACATCACTTAGCATCCCCATAAAAGAATATTTATATTTTTTCTTTCTCTTTTTTTGAATTTTTTTTTTTTAAGAATATTGTTTTGATTAAATTATGAGATGGATGTTCGTGTCATACGTCTTCAAAAGCTGAAGTGATGGATTTAGCCGTTTTCTTTTGATTTTTCAATATATTTGTACTGTATGTTG
>CAHIKZ030000568.1:605000-687500 GCA_903632075.3 Acanthosepion pharaonis
GAAAATTTGGAGAAGTCGTCGGGTGTGAAAAAGAGGCAAAGGAGAGTAAGGTGAGAACATAAAAATAGCAACGACGACGACGATGATCATCATGGAATAAAAATGTGACCCCCCCCCAAAAAAAAACAATAAAAAAGAAGACAAGACGAAAGGATTGATGATTCAGTACGATTTAGTTTATCTTTGTTTTTGGGAAATCAAAACCTTGATTTTGAATGGCTTCAGATGAGGCTTCACCTCACTTCCCGTATTTCGGGAGCTCGTTTTTCATGGAAGACGTTTTAAACAATTTATTTTTTTAAATTCATTGTAAAATCTCTAGTTTTTTAAGACGGTACTTTTTATTTATTTACTATTTATTGTATCTGAAAAAAAATGCTATAGAATGAATTATTCAGTGAGTAAGGAAACACATTGTGACCCGTGTTTTTCTTCGTCTATGTCTTCAAAATGTCAGTGATAATAATTCTTTGTGGCTGTTCCAAATGAGGTAGTCGAAATTGAGAAACTTTAATAATTTTTAAAGTTGTGAGCAAATATGAAATCAGAGTTAATCACCTGAATAACTTTTAAAATATTTGCGAACACTATGTAAAACCTTTTAGTAATTGCATTTTGTAATCACACAGATGAAAATTAAATATTCGAAAATTTCGCTTTTATTTCCTTACAAGAACAGAAAAAAAGTTCAATTTCATTTCACAGCAGATTTTGCCACTACTCTAGAGATATTTTTGAATATGTGAAAACTTGTAGGACGATTGAGTTTCATGCCTTTGGTGTCAATAATAATAATAATAATAATAATAATAATAATAGAAAGGGCTAAAACTGTCATCACCATAGCATTGGTAGAGAATGTGTAAATATTTAGAAATGTGTTTGAGATTTTAGAGGACTTGCTGTCACTCATTAAATGCAAAACGAAGAGTAGGGAAAGAAGAAAAGGAAGAAGAGATAATAAGTGAAAAGAAGAAGAATTAGAATCAGAGAAGAAGAAGAAGGAAAAGAGAAAGAAGAAAAGACGAATAATGGGAAGAGGAGGAGGAAGAAGAATGAGAAGAGTAAGTATAAAGAGAAGAAGAATGAGAAGAAGGAGAATAAGAAAAGGAGAAGAAGGAGAAGGAGAAAAGGATAAGGAGAAGAAAAGAAGGAGAATGAGAAAAGGAGGAGGAGGAGAAGGAGAAAAGAAGAATGAGAAGAAGAAGCAGAATGAGAAGAGAAGAAGAAGAAAAAGAGAAGAAGAATGAGAAAAGTAAAAGAATGAAAAGAGGAGAAGAACAATGAGAAGAGAAGAAGAAATAGAAAAAGTATAAGAATAAGAGAAGAAATAGGAGAGAAAAAGAAGAAAAGAATAAAGAAAGATGATGACTTATATCGAAAAACTAGTCCATCTCATTGTGTTGATATATCATTTTATCTACCAAGGAAGGCCATCATGTAGGGATTTGATCATTTGACTGTTGTGTTTCTCATTTAAGTTCACTTCAATCATTTTTACATTTGCAAACTCTCGAAAATAAATACATTATGGAACAGCTTTTAAAGTGTATCTTTCAAGCAAAAAAAAAAAAAGAAAAAAAAAGAAAAAAAAAAATCAAATGATAAACGATGCATTGTGTTTAGTCAACGATGCGTTGTTTTGCTCAGGTACTTTGCCCCTTTCCCGGTGGCGCTAGTGGCCGATGTTCGAACCCTGGTAAAGAACCAAGATTTTAAAAAGCTAATTTTCGAGGTAGGCAGATCCTCTCCATACGATAGTTTAGCACTGGACTGGATATTGTTAAGTTTAATACATATCTATGCACATTATCTCCCTCACACACACACGTTTATATATATATATATATATATATATATATATATATATATATATCCTTGCGATAAAGCACACTTGTTCAAACGATAGTTTTCCTATAACGGAGGACGGAAGTTAGAAAATCCTTTTTTTATTAAGATCTCTCGAGTACACAATCTGATAGACGTAATACACACTGCTTAAAATAAAAATGAGGCGTTTATTTCAAACACGGGTATCCACTAAATAAAATTGGAAGTAATAGAAATGTCAAATTAAAAATAAATCTATTAAGTCTTTATATATATATATATATATATAATTTATTTTAGGATATTAAAACAAAAACATGTTAAAAATCGGTACACAATTACAATTATATTTCAACACTAAATGTGTTTCCTCGGGCTGTGTTAAACTACTGACGAATGAACGATTAACCTTGTAGCGATTTTTAACATGTTTTTGTTTTAATATCCTAAAATAAATAGCTCTCAGTATTGAGCCCTCTTTTAAGTTAAATGTTACGTACAAAGGAATTATACTCCATTTGTTCTCATTTTACCTATATATATATATATATATATATATATATATATATATATAGAGAGAGAGAGAGAGAGAGAGCGAGCGAGAGAGAGATGATTTATAGCAAGTCATTTTGGAAGAGCCTACACGTTTTTTTAACAAATCTATACACATATGTATATTTATACGAGGCTGCATGCACACTGAAAATGTTTCTTACAAATGAATAAACAGAAGCTAACATATACAGCGACACATGTAACAAAATGTATATACTTATTTACATATACGCATAGACAGACATAGATACAGACAAACAGGCGCACATAAATATACATACCAGATACATGCACACACAGACACGCAAACACGAATACACCTAAAAACTTACAAGATGCTCGAATATGAATATTTCCTATATATATATAAAAAAAGATAAACTTTACTTATTTTATGTTGCAAAACTTGAAAAGAAATAATTAGAAAAAAATAATTATCTCTGTGTTTGGTTACTAAGACAGAAAAATCATTTTATTAATTCTGTAGTAAAAAAAAGTAAATTAGATGCTTTTTTTAAAATTATTTAATGCAGTCAAAAATTGTGTAAAATTTATTTTGTTATAACTGCCAATTTTTAGGTCATAGTTAAAAAGAAGAAATAATTGAAGGAGGAAAAAAAAAATAACAAAAAAAAAAACAAAACAAAAGCATTCCGAGTAGTATTTTTGTTAAAAACCCGAATAGTTAAAAAGTAGAGAAGGGTTATGAATACACTTACTGTAGGATAAAAAGTTTGCCTGTTGCTCGCTTTTGCTAGATTCTGATCAACTAATCACCAATAGATTGTTTGTCCTTCCATGTGATTTTTTTTAATTCCTGTTTCTATGTTGGAGTGGGAGTTGATAATAGAACAATAAATATTTTAGGACGTTCTTTTAAATTTCAAAATAAAATATTAATTCTATTGGACATCAACTTTGAGTGAATAAACGTTCAAAAGAATAGCTCTGAAACAGTCGAATAAAACTTTCATAAAAAAAAAAAAAATGACTGAAAAGATTTGGAAACAATGAATAGTTAATCCACAAAACAATGTTCCCCCCCTCTCTCTCTCATTTATATATATATATATATATATATATATATATATATATATATTATGGACTCCCCCGCATGAGTTTCCAACTACCACGAACTAATGTATGCCTATGACGGACATGACTTTTGAGACATTATATATATATATATATATATATATATATATATATATATATATATATATATATATATATTTTGTGTGTATGTGTGTGATCCTCTGATAAAAATTTTAAAAATTGGTTATCCCATTTACTATTTACATTGTTTGGGCTGTTATCTTCATCTTTATTGTCATATTCACGACGTTTCGGCCGTTGTACTCCCCAGCCTTCTTCAGGTGATATGAGGACAACAGACTGATCAATGTATTGTAAATAGTGTAAGTAAACAATTACAATACCTCATCTCAGAAATATTGGCTGATATCGCTTATCCTCATATATTTTTTGTTTTGATTTTAAATTTAAATACAATTTTATCTTGTTCGTTTGTATTTGTTTTCTGGAATGATATCTAAAAACGTCTTCTTCCTTCCTATTTATTTATGTTATATAAAGTACTTTATGTAAGATTTACATAGATAATTTGGTTGTTCATAATTAAAAAAGAAAATGCACTTTTCTTATTAATGATTTTACAAACAAAACGGATTCAGTTTATTCATACATAGACATACAAATTATTCAGTCTATATAGTTCTTCATTCCCGCAAAACTTGGAGGGGATGACCCCCCCAGTCCTCTCTATAGCACCGTTGATAATTATAGATGTATTTAAAATGTATAAGTTTGTTTATATATGATAAAATAAAAAGATCTCATTGGGGATCCAACGTATTGTACGCATATCATTAAAACATGGTAGTTAATGTTGATTATAAAAATGAAAAAAGTATAATACAAAAAAAATAAGCTCATTTAACTGTAACTGTATGAAAAAGGAGTTAGATTAGAATTTTGTAGATTTCAATATTTGAGAGAAGATTTTATTCACACAACACAACACGTACACTAGGCAATCACGTGCGTTTGGACTAAAATGTTATCTTTGGGAATAAGCATTTTTAATTAGAACTTCTTAGACATTGGAAACCTTGAGAAGTATTGACCCACGAGTAGGTTAAGTAACTGTCATGATTTGGGAAAAAACGAGATATGCTTCCTTCCCCATTTTATTTTTTTAAAGACCATGCAGGGTATTCAAAGTTAAGACATGGATAGACAAAAGATAACTATTGAAAATTTGACTTATTTCTTTTTTTTTTTTTTTAATAACAGCTGATCATACGTCAAGACGTCAAAACAATTTATTATTTTAAAAACAACGATTAATAAGTGATTTAAACAAAAAGAAAAGCTAAAATTAAAATTTGGCTACACGTGTAATACAAGGAAAAAGAAAAAAAAAGAATCATTTTATTTTAAAATAATCAACTAGTTTTAACTTTATTTTAGAGATTATTTTATAAATAACTTGTCAAGATATTACATTCGTTAACAACAAAACGACGTAAATGTAAAATATTTTTCTAAAATGGAGATTTATCGAGTTTCAGTGTTTAAAATGATCGTACAAAGACAAGTAACATTGTAAAAACTTACACTAAATAACAACACACATACAGAGAAAGACTTAGAAAGTGACACATACACAACAGTTCAAAATAAATGTTTGAGGAAACCCCTAGTATTTTTTTAAATTGGCACCCAAAGTAATTATTATACATGGTTAAAAAACATTGAGACATGATTTTCTATTAGAACTGTTATAATAAAAAAAAAAAAAAATGTTATGATTAAATTTTGCTCTCGTCAAAATATCCTTCTTTAGCCTTGATTACTGCAGCACAAATTTTTGTCGTTCGTTGCAAAAGATTTTCAAAGTATAAGTTTTTTTTTCAATGACTCTAACGATCTCTTTTTTTAATTTTTTTTTTTTTTTATCTTTATTTGTTTTCTTTTCACTCTTCTATCAAGTTCATCCCATCCTAATTCTGGGGGTGGCTTCAAACATTTGAACTGTGCTATACATACATACCTACCTATACCCCACCAACTTCCTAATTAAGCCACCATAAACACTTAAACGACACTATGACAGTAAGATAGGGTTTACTTTTTTAAAGCAACTGCCTTTATGCGCTCGGTGGGCTAAATGGTAGCGAGCTAAATTCTCACGAATAGGAATCAAAGGTTCGATCACAGGAGAAAGAGCAGCTACATTCCAAATTCCGATTTTTTAACGCGCAGGAAATTACAGGGAAATTTTAAATAAATTAATTACTCTCTTCTCTTTCTTCTTCCCCCCCCCACAACACTCACTACTCTACCTCCTCCAACTGCTAATACATTCTTATACTTGTAAAATAGGTAAGAGAAGCGATGTATGTTTTTCCCTCGACATCTCTGATGATCTTGTTTACATTGAAATAAATATGGGGATATGTCACAATGTATAAGACGCACATAGAAAAATTCTTTTGCGGTTTTTTTTTCGGGGGAGGGGGCGAATTACTCTCTCGTGCTTCACTTTTATGTTTCCCTAAAAAATTATTTATTTACATTTTTTTTTATCACAAAGCACAAATATAGTTGCTATTCATTCATAGTGTTAAAAGAAAAACTGGAATTTTTTTTTTACTTATTTATATAATGGCATACCTACTCGAAACCGAGTTTCGTTAGAGAAACAGTATCTGTCCGAATTATTATGGTTTCATTGCTAATCACGAAGTTTAATTTGTGTTTTTTTAGCCTTCTTTCTGCGAACACGTTTGTATCTATATGTGCATTAACAAGACAAACAAAATCGAAGTGTTAGATAGAGACAATATAACCATCGTAAAAACAAAAACAAAACAAAACAAACAAACAAAAAAAAAAAACTTAAGTTAATTTAAGAAAGAAAAGTGCCTCACCAGTGCGAAGAAATTCACCCTCAGTAAGAAGAGTTAAAATAATCAAAGTAAAAGAAAAAGAAAAAACAAAAAAACAAAAAAGATTTGAAGGTGCTGAAAAAATATTCACACGATGAGGGTCCAGTTATATATCCAAATAGATAGGTAAATTTCGTTTTCTCCGTCAGTGTTAAAGATGATTAACCAAGCAGTTCCTCATATATATATATATATATATATATATATATATATATATATATATATATATATATATATATATATATATATATATATATATATATATATATATAAAAGGCCGTTTGTTTTTTTGTTGGGTGATTGCTGTCGGCGTAGAAGAAATTAGACAGAAAGGTGCGTGTGTGCTTGTATGAGAATGTAAAACCCAATTGGCACACAAGAGAAACAGGGGGAAAAGAATAAAGGTTCGGTAGCACTCAGCGCGTACAAGTTATATAATAACATCCAGATGGGGCACAGAAGATCAAAATGTAGCTCAACGCTTTTTCCACGATCTTTCTTTTTCTTTTTCTTTTCCGTGGGAGCGCCGATAACTCTCAGGCAGCCTTCAGCATAGCGCACGGTGGATAAGTAATTGTAGTAAAAAGAGAATGCTGAGAGGGAGCAGGAAACATATTTGGAAGAAGAAGTATAAGCGAAAAAGAGGGTTGGAGGTTGATATCGAATAAAAAGTGGGAGACTAAGGAAGAGTTGTAGGAGGAGTAGGTAGCGAAAGGATGAAGACGGCAGAAGACGACAGGAAGAATTAGAACCAAATTAACAATGTGATGATAATGATGGTAAATACAGGGAGGAGGTGAATAGGAGAGAAAGATATTGATGGGGAAGAGGCGTTTGAGGATGGGGCAAAAAACAAGATGAAGAAAACAATAAAAAGGATAGTAATAGACGTAGTAATGAGAAAAGGAGGAAATAGTAGGAAGAAAATAAAGCAAGTATAGGAGTTCGTAGGTAATAAAAGAAAGCTTCGTAGGGTAAATAGTAGCCTAGTAAAGTAGTGATGGCGAAAAGCTGGGACGGAGAGGTAAGGCTAAGGACTAAAGGCAGTTCTTCAATGGAATTGGTCACAAAATTTGTAGCAGCTAGAGGAGTTTTAAGAATAGTAGCAGTAATTGTAAGAAAAGAGAGAACATGAAGAAAAGAGGGAGAGGAAGTGATGGGAAAATTTTTTAAAAAGGGCGGGACCGAAGACGGTGGACAGGAGATGGGTAGAATTTTTGTTTTAAATGCCGAGGGGGCGGAGAAGGAAATAAAAAAAGGCAGGTAAGAAGAAAGAGGGGAAAAAAAAAAAAAAAAAAAAGGAAGAAAAAGAAAAGAAAAGAAAAAATTGAAAGACGGGAGCGAGAAAGAAACATGAAGAAGGAAGTGAAGAAAAAAAACATTTTGGTAAAAAAAAAAAAAACAAAAAGCGGAAGAAGGGTTATATGAAGAAAAACAAGATTGAAAAAAAAAAAAAAAAAAGAAAAGAAAAAGAAAGAAAAAAAAAAGAAGAAAAACTCTGGCACATCCTCAAGCAGTTAAGAAATGTTATTGGCTAATGCAGGACAAACTACCACTCCCCGAACCCCTACGTAGAATGGAATAAAAACTCTCCTTCGTGCTGAAAAAAAGACCCTCTTACGTAAACTTAATTTTCATCAGCTTTTCTTTATCTATCTATCTATCTATCTATCTATTTATCTATCTATCTATCTATCTGCATCTGTCTCACTGTCTGTCTGTCTGTCAGTGGGTCCGCATAAGTCTGTCAGTTGGTCCGCATATCTCTGTCCGTCTGTCAGTGGGTTCGCATATCTCTGTCCGTCTGTCTGTCAGTGGGTTCGCATATCTCTGTCCGTCTGTCTGTCGGTGGGTCCGCATATCTCTGTCCATTTATCAGTGGGTCCGCATATGTCTGTCCCTCTGTCCATGGGTCCGCATATGTCTGTTTGTCAGCGGGTCCGCATATGTCTGTCCGTGAGTTCGCATATGTCTGTCTGTCTATTAGTGGTTTTATTTATTAAACATTAAATTTATTTTCATCTATCGGTTTGAATATAAGAAAAATCTTATTATAGAAAAATATGCGCTGTCTGGAAGACGAAAAAATACTGTTTAATAAATAAAAGGAGCTTCTACTCAGATACGAGTACCCATTAAAATAACGTTTAAAACCTGTAAGATTAATAAATCAAAAAATCCAATCATATTTTTGAAAACTACGATATGTGTGTGTGTGTGTGAAAAGCAGGAACCACATCAGATTTACCAATTGGTGGGCTGAATTTCTCTCCAAAAGTCCATTGATGTCCTTTGATACGTTAATCTCTCTGTTGTACATAATTTTAATTATTTTTTATAATTTAATCAATGAATCTCAACCTTTGTTTAGCTGGCACACGCATGCGCGCTCACACGCAAAGGCCTACTTTGTTCGAAGTAATTATGCATGTGTTCTTATTCCTTCATTTAAAAAATTGGGGCAACAAAATACCAAGAATTTATATACATGAATTTAAAAATTATGCACATCAATAAAAAAAAAAATTGTTTGAAGAGTTCAATATTCAGTAACGAGGTTACGAAGGTAGTTACTTTTCATCTAATCGAGCTAAGATAACATATGTCCAACTATACAAAGTGTTTAAGCGATTCTAAGAAACTGAGACGAATGGCATTTGTATTTACGGCCATAACATTATACGTAAAAGGAGTAAAAAAAAATATAATAATTCTGTTGGTCATTAGACTAATTCCAGATAACACTCACAGAAGTGACATGTCAGTCAATGGAACGAGTTTGGAAACTCGACAACTCGTATTAATTAGGATTCACTATTATTTGATCATTTTTTTTTAATATGCCAGGCGTGATACACGCTTAGACGATCATGTATCTTTCGATACATAACTGACGAGTTAGGTTTTTTTCCCGCAGTAGGTTGCCATTTCTTTCTGCAGTAGACTAGTTGCCATCCAAGGCTACAGAACTCGGTCTGTCCTGGTATTTATCCAAAGCTGGGGGCGGGGAGAAGAGGATTCATACTTTTCCCAAGGGTATTAGCACGTAAGTGAATGCAATGGATTCGACTGGAATTCGAACTCAGCTCTCCGATTCCTAAATCCGAGCCGCTATCCATTATACGGATCATAAATAAAAAATAATTTCAAACGACAGTAATTCATCAATTTGTTCTTCACAGTCAATTCTACACGTTTTTGTTTATAGCACACACATAGGGTAAATAAAAATATGTGAAAAAAATAACGGAAAAGATAAGGATGGATAATGTTTACGGTGCTAGTCTGGTTGACCATAGTTACTGAGAAGCGAGTTCGATCCCCAACTGGGTAGCTCATAAAAATTCCTACATTAAACAGACCAACGAGGGTTGGCATGTTGTAAAATCAACCAATCTAACCTCAAAAAATTTTGAAATGCATTTTCATCGTAAAATCGTTTTGAAATGCATTTTCATCGCAAAATCGTTTTGAATTGCATTTTCATCGTAAAATCGTTTTGAATTGCATTTTCATCGTAAAATCGTTTTGAAATGCATTTTCATTGTAAAATCGTTTTGAATTGCCTTTTCATCGTAAAATCGTTTTGAATTGCTTTTTCATCGTAAAATCGTTTTGAAATGCATTTTCATCATAAAATCGTTTTGAAATGCATTTTCATTGTAAAATCGTTTTGAAATGCATTTTCATTGTAAAATCGTTTTGAATTGCATTTTCATCGTAAAATCGTTTTGAAATGCATTTTCATCATAAAATCGTTTTGAAATGCATTTTCATTGTAAAATCGTTTTGAAATGCATTTTCACCGTAAAATCGTTTTGAAATGCATTTTCATCGTAAAATCATTTGCAGACACCTTGGTCTGAGCTAATGATTCGCAAACCTATTGTTGTTAACTATTACTACTGAGCAGGCAGCTAGACACTCACCGGATGCCCCATTCTTGAAAGCTTGTGTCTAAACTAAACTAACCTTAGTTTCTTAGGGCATCCCGGCGGGGGGTTAGTGGTTAGAGTGCTAATTTGTTTAACCATTATCTCTGAGTAATCTTTTGTGGGTGCGCCATATTCGTGACCTTCGTTGTATGTAAGGGAGTCGTGGATAACACATTAAATAAAGTATTTTATCGTAACCGACATGTCGCACATTTCGACTTGTACGTATATCAAGGGTTTACTGATGTTCAGGATTTTAACAATTGCATTACGTGATTTACATAAGCGATAGCTTATTATATGTACATGGCTGGGTTAGCTCGAGGTTTTTACAAAAATAAAATTATTTGTTACACTTTGAGACATCTTGAGTACACAGTCTATACGAAAATGTGAGCGTTTGTCGTGTATTCAGTGTTATTTTTTAATTGTTTCACCCCAAGCAAGGCAATAAAGCGACTAAGACGAAAGGGGGCTACTGAGTGTGAGAGAGGAAAAAGAACTGTTAAGGAGAGAGAACAATAAAAGAACAGAAATTTAAAAAAAAAAGACAGTAGATAACGATTGGCATTGCATTTAAATTTTTGAAGATCAAAGTTGTATGGGAAACAAGAAGATGGGATGGAGTTCCACATGCGAGAAGTGCGAAAGAAGACATTGTTAGCATAAGATTTACGGTTACATCTAGCTATTTCGACTCTAAAACGATGAGTTTTTGCCACCAATGTAGTACTCTGCTTAAATTGATAAAGTCTAGGTATCCTAGAGGAAAGTTCATCAGAACAATTACCATGAAAATATTTATAGAAAAGACACAGGAAAGCAACTTTATGGTGATTAAAGCCGGGATGCCAGATCAGGACCAATAATATTGCAGATTCTTTGGATTTTATCTAGAATCTTGAAATATATAACAGAAGTACCAGACCAGATGTGGCAGCAATATTCAAAGCTTGGGTGAATGGTAGACTTAGACATATGTAAGATGAATTCTAGAAAGAAATACTGTTTAGAACAACACAGTAAACCAACTTTCCTAACAGCAGAACTAGCAATCAATTCAATATAATCTTTCTACTTCATTTCAGTGCAAATCGTTAGTCCGAGACGGCTCAACGAGTCATTCACCTGGAGGTTAGCATCAGCCATGCTGATGGAAGTTAAAAAAATTCTTTCAGACGATTAAGAGAGCGCAGTTTCGTTTTTGGAGCGTTAAAATTAACAAACCATTACTTGACCCAATTAACAACTGATTTTAGGTCCTTTTTTAGGTCAGCTGCCTAATGTTAATAAAAAAAAATT
This sequence comes from Acanthosepion pharaonis, assembly GCA_903632075.3. Classification (NCBI taxonomy): domain Eukaryota; kingdom Metazoa; phylum Mollusca; class Cephalopoda; order Sepiida; family Sepiidae; genus Acanthosepion; species Acanthosepion pharaonis. The sequence goes on from CAHIKZ030000568.1 coordinate 616,597, forward strand.
GTAATATCATTGACTCGTACATCTTTCGGCAGCTGTCTCTTCTACTCCAATAGCTTCATATCTCGCACCTCTCGCCTGTGGAACTCCCTTCCCTATTCCTGTTTCCTTGAGAGCTATAATCTCCAACTATTCAAATGTAATGTCAATCGACATCTCCAGTTGCCTTGATCTATCTACTATCCTTCTCCTCATCCTTTCTTCTATCACTCCTATCTGATCTTGCTCCAAATCATCTGTAACCCCTTGCGTCCTAGTGGCTTCCCCACTTGCTTGGGGTGAAACGCTTAAAAAAAAATACAGTCTCTAATTCTACCAATGGACACTCATTGGCAAAGTAATTTTTTCGAGTAGATGATAAAAGAGTAAAAATCTCCAAGAGACGGTACGATGCGGTTAATATATATAGCCAGGTCAGTCTACAATTACTACAAGTAAATACGCAATCCAGTACCACTTGCCACATAGTTGGCTTATCGGCGACTGAAACCAGGGGAGGGTATCTACACACTTTGCAGGACTAAAAACAAGATATGTCATGAGATCAACGAGCTTCTAGCACAGGCGTAGGGATGTAGAAATACCAAGGCGCGCGGTAAGCCCACTGGGAGTATTGGACCCTGTAGCTTTCGTTAAGCTATCCAACTAGGAAAGGAAAAACTCCGGAACAACATCTGCAACTTGACAGCACCGAATGGTGTTGACTGATTCTTCTTTTGGGGTTCATGCTGTTCTAGCACAGAGAATGGGATTGGCTCAGTGCAACGTTTTTATCCACTTAAGAAAATCATAAGCATGTATAGCTTGATATTGTAAGTCACAATTGAACCTAGCATATGATATCCTGCAATGGTCATACTCGACAAGGAGATCGCAGTCATCACACACACACACACACTATATATATATATATATAAATATAATTTGCTCTACTTAGTGTATTGAACACTTTACGTAGTTGTCTTTTTACTCGTTTTGGTTTTTTTTTCTTTGGAGCTTAAATACTGGACGATTGTTTTCGCCTTGTTTTAATGTTCTTGGTGCTTTCTTTTTTTATTCCCCATTTTTCCTCGGGTACCGATTTGTTCTACTGCAAGTTGAGCTATCCGAGGTTTTTCTAAACGAGTACCACCATTTATATATATATATATATATATATATATATATATATATATATATATATATATATATATTGAGCACTATACTATGGGGAAAGGCAATTTTAACACCTGCTGCTGCTTAATGCATCGTTCTTCGTCAGAATTGAGCGCTCTGAGTGCTGCTCTAGCTTTTATATACATGACGTATATGAAACGTTAAAAGATTAACCTTCTCTGTCGTGCGCCGATAGCTTGGGTGGGGGGCGGAGTCTCTGGCTGATGCCAAATCGGTCGCGTTTCGATTCCGGCTTGAAACAATCTGATGTCTAGCCACACTGTGAGCGAAAGAGTCTGTATGCGTATACATATATATTTGAATACAGTTTACGTATTCAAAAATTTTAATTTTTTTATCGCTTCCCACTGACTATACCTTTACTCTGCCATTATTCATTTCTGACAGTAGAAAAGAATTTATGATTAAGAACCGAATTTTATTATTTTTGACCCAAAATTTGATTTAGCAATTGTCAGCATCCATTCTGTACAGTGTGCATTGAAAAACCAGGAATGGGATTGTCAATGTTCAGGAATTATCTACAGATATTACTAACAGAACAGTTTATTGCGGAGGGACAATTATATTTACGTTAAAGCATATATGTACATAGAAAAACAGATTTGGGGCACTTTGATATAGTGTAATGGTTAGCAAGCTTGTCTCACTAGATCAATTGCGACTGAATAGCAAGTTCGATCCTTACTGAGTGCTCTATACTTTCAGTCTTGTGCCATATCTAAGCTATGCTTAAAAAATCGCCATAGAGAAACAAATTGTAAGGATTCATCATAAACAATGACAAAGGCTAAACCGTGTGCAGAGAGATATGCAAAATGCACTTGCCTTATTTTGCATAAAGTGAAATGACTACAAAAAAGTCAGAACAGAAAAAGACGTCTACGCCACAGACTGGATGACAACACAACACCGTGCAAAATAAGCGAAGTAAAACGTTGCAATCTTTAATCTATATTTAGGGAAAATAACAAAAAATAAATGTAATTTTCAAATTACCAAGCTCTCAATCTAAAATCGCCATATTGGGAAAGTAGTTTTTTTGCAATCGTATATAATTCTGAAATTATTTTGCGTTTAAGAATCCTTACAATGGAAATAAAATAGCGTTTTGTTATTTCCGGTCGTAACAGAGGGGAGAGAGATTTTTTTATTGTAATAACGTGTGACACCCAAAAAAGAGGCGTAAAGATAAAAAAAACTACTGATGGAATTAGGAAATCAATCAATTTCCCGAATGATAATTTCAGTATTTCAATCATTTATCATAAAAATATATGTATATAAACCTCTGAAAACGACCTTATTTAAAACTGAGGTCTTTGGCTTGACACACTTTCTAGTATTTCCTAGCTTCGCTTAATTGATAGAGAAGATAACTTTAATGACGTCTAGGGTCCATAGCATGACTTGTATTTTTTACAATTAAAATAAAGAAATACATTTTCAAATTTTCGGAAAGCGTTAAGATATCTGTAATAGGTAATCACATAGTTACTCCCCTTGGTGAAGGTTATCTCACTTGACTAAAGAACTTTCCTAGTCTAATCGCCTATAAATAGTATCTATTTTAATCTGAATAAAACTTCTTGAGCTACATTACTATCCTGTGTCTTATAATACCAAAGTGATTTTTATTTCAATTAATAAAAAATAGCGATATGCATTCTATTCGTTCAGATTCAGCACGCGACCAAGAATAAATTTCACGAAGTTAATTAATAACGTTAATGGCTGGCCAGTCGTATTCGAGGATACTCGTCTACTAGGGCGCCTATCTATCTATCTATCTATCTATCTATCTATCTCTCTTCACCTATCTATCTATCTATCTATCTATCTATCTATCTATCTATCTATCTCCCTCTCTTCACCTATCTATCTATCTATCTATCTATCTATCTATCTATCTATCTATCTATCTATCTATCTCCCTCTCTTCACCTATCTATCTATCTATGTATCTATCTATCTGTCTATCTCCCTCTCTTCACCTATCTATCTATCTATCTATCTATCTCTATATATATATGCAATTTTTATATATATAATATTTATTATATATGCGCGGTAGTTATTGGAAAGCGCTCAATATCAGTGATAGAGCTAACATATATAGTTGGATTGATGTGAGTTTGTGATCCTGGGTTTCACACTATATGCAGTTGTCTGACGATCGCAGAAAGCGTGAAACCCAGGGTCACAAACTCACATCAATCCAACCAAATATATAAGATTAAAATTAAAAACAGTGGTACCAAATCAGGGACGCAGTTAATCTGTGTAAGTGAAGAGGTCGCCCTGTGAACCAGGAAATAAATCGAGAACTATGTTCAACAAACTAGAGTTATATTCAAGATTAGTCCCCTTCCCGAGGGAGAGGTGACAGAGTTATTACCTGCCAACTAAAGTTTCCACCAAAAGGGCAAGTGCCGAAAGGTCTTGAGCAATTTCCGTTCCTAGTCCATTTCCGCGTGTGCTCCCATTTTAAAACCGACCGTGTCAGATTCCGTTCAATTTGGCGCGCGGATAAAAAAATTACCTATTCAAGATTGTTCCCTCCCAAATATCATTTAAACACACCCCCGACCCCGTCAAAAGTATATGAATTAATTTTAATTTTTATATGCAAGTTCTCATTCATTGCACCCGTTTAAAAATCCACCCCTCAAAACATCCTGGCGATGGGCTTAGGCCGGAAGTAAGCGAACTGAGCGATTTTCGAAAGCGCAGCTTTTCTCAATTTTGAATTTATTTTCTTCTTATTAACAGCCCAAGTTTCCCCATATTATTTTAAAAGTTGCCTCCAAAGTTGGGAAATCTAAAACTTATTAGCGCTGGTCTATCTAGCAGCTTTGGTTATATAACTTGAATATAAACAAATGAATAGTAAGCTAACTTCTTGTGAGATTTGCACACACAACTTTATCCTAAAAATAGTCAATTGACAATTCAGCCGTTAGAAAAGACTATTAATTATAATAAGAGTAGAGTGTAATGATAAATCATCAGTTACCTCCCCTTAAGATCTAGGAGGTATAAAAAGCACCCTGTAATATCCGTCAGTAGACGAATAGTCAGAGTAAAGTACAAAAAAAAAAAAAAAAAGCCTATTTTCTACAGAAACCACAACAATAGTACCTAGCGTGGTGAAGATATGGCCTTATATTCTACAGGGGTTAACATACACACAGTCTGTATATCCAAACATAGTCTTCAGTTATTGAAAGATCTTAACAGTAATTTCGAGAAGGGAACTCGATTTTATGAGAAAAAATGGTGTCGTTTGATAATCAGTTTTGCATCTGACATTATTTCTCGAAGGAAACAAATGGAAGTCTTTGTTATTGCATATAATTCTGAAATTAGTTTGCATTAAAGGATTATTACACAGGAAACATGTTAGTGTATGATACTTCCGGTCGCATCAGGAGGAGCGAGATCTTATTGTAATATCGTGTGACGATTTGAGAAGAGACTCAAGACAAGTCACCAAGTGATCTAGGGAATAAGGTTAAATAGCTGTTAAATATGTTTGTCAATCGTTTAGCCAAATTCACTTTGATATCTGAGCGTTGTAACGTAATGGACAGTGACCTTGTTTCATAAGCCATTGATTATCGATTTCATCGTCAGATCTTTTTTAAAAATAATAACAACTAATGTTAAATTAACTTTAAAAGGTTGGTTTCCTTTTCTGATTTCATTGCGTTGTGCATGCGTAGAATATAGTAGTCATACAAATGTTTAAACCTACATAAATATATCAACATTTTCATTATATTATGAAAGGCCGGGGCAAAGGTCTCTCACATCATCAGCAATTTATAATCTCCCCCTTGAATCTATGATACAGAGGGACCCCACTTTACTACATCTCAATTTTCATAAGGTAGTATTCATATAAAATACAAATTTTATTGTAACATAATTATGTACAACTAGCAGTAGAGCCCAGCGTTGCCCGGGGATGTAACAGTAACAGATAGATCAAGTATCGACCATCATAAAGACTGAAAAATAAAATTGACAAAGATTATTGTTTAAGGTTGACGGACACGCATGTCTTAATTAGTTTTTTTTTTGTTTTGTTATTTTTTTTTTTACGAATTGGTCAAACCCAAACTCAAACAAAGACATTGTTTTCAATCGTTATGAGTCTATCGATTGAATAGAATTTTATTATAAACAATTGTCTTGTAAATGGAATTTTAAAGCATTCTAAATGTAAAAAATAAAAAAAAAAGTGTGCAAGACAATAAGAAAACACCTGCCAAAAAAATTGAAGTTTTGTTGAAATCGGTTGAAAAATGTAGGAAATCCGATCCATATATAAACGAACACACACCCACACACAAACAACCTGGGTTTTTATAAGTATAACTCGATATGAGTTGTTCCCCTTTCATTCTGGCGACAGAATCGTGTTTTCAAATTTTCGTGCAAAAACAATTGTATTTTCCCAATTTTTGGCGCTGTCAGAACCACCGCAAGGTAATTTTCCGCAGTCCTGTGAAGTTTTGTTGAAATCGGTTGAAAAATGTAGGAAATCCGATCCAATATATAAACGTACAGACACACACACACGCACACACAATATGCGTTTTATAATAAGCAAGATAATAGATCATATGCAATATAGGTGAACAATTCAACCAGAAAAATTGAAAATAAATACAATGTATATAAATACAAATTAGAGACATGTGATAATTGATTTATTTAAGATGGAATGATCTATGTTGTTAAAAAATTTAAAGATTTTAAGTCATTCAACATTATGCATGAAAAAATAGTGAATATTATATAGTGTTCTTTTTTTTGTTTTGCTTTTTGGTATGTCGAGCCGATGTAATGGTTAGCAAACTTGTCTCGCTAGAACAATTACGACTGAATAGTGACTTCGATCCTCACTGGGCGCCTCTTACTTTCGGCCTTGTGCCACGCTTGGAAAATCATTAGTGTCTTTTTTTTTTTTTTTTTTTCGAGACAATGGTCATGAGCAAAACAAATTCACGGATTTGGACAAAAAAAAAAATCCCAGAATGACGTCAGACTCTGAACATTTTTCATTCTTTAATAGTTACGTTTATTTTAATTTGTAACCTGTATAAATATAGGTGGTAAAAAGCAAACGTTGATAAGATAGTGTGAGTCACAAAGCACTACTCGTGGTTTCTAATCAGGCTTGAAACCCCCACCCCACCAAGTCGATGTCAGACTGTGTGAGGCCTGATGCTATGTCTCTCCAGGACGTAGGCGACCCTGTCTCACCACAGATCCCGTTTCTTTATTATCTGAAAATACAGAAATGCCTATAGTTGTAAAAAAGAAGAGATGGAGTTATGCCTTTCCCAAGGTCATTAGTGCGAAAGTGAACATCTGTTAAACCGCGGCTGGCGAGTCACATGCGGCTCTTTGACATTTAATATGCGGCTCGTGAACATATGTTGGCTGAACTCCACCTTTTTTTATCACAGTAAATTTAAAAGAAAAATAAGAAAAATTTCCAGCTTTAGAATTATTTACTGGATATGAATTTAGATCCCATTGGATTAAAAGAGTAAGTTTAATATTAATGCTTATTTAACAAAAATGTATGTGTAAAATTTGTTCATGTCTTGCGGCTCTTAAACATTTGAACTTTATCGTATGTAGCTCTTACATTAAGCAAGTTTGGTCAACCCTGGCTCATAATTTATAAATCTCCCCCATACATACAAAAAGCGGAAAGAAGTCTCCGTGTTTATATAACGTTAGAAAAAGGCACCATTTTAAAATCCTGCGTTTTCCTCACTTCGTACATGCCATTATCTCATAAATAGTGAGCCATTTCATCTTGATTGTGATGAAAGAATAAAAAAAAGTATATCAGAAACGCTGTTCGGTTTTAGCGAGAAAAAGGAAAGTATACAAATTACGAGAAGGGAGAAAACGAACAACATTTTAAAAAAATAACAAGCGAAGAAAAGGGAGGGATAACATTATCAGGTGTTTAACGTCTGCTTCAGTGAAATGTAAAACCATGTAAATTTTTAATCTTTTTTTCATTGCTATCCTTTTCTTTAAATAATAACCTGCGTTATGATTATGATTGTTATTGCAATATTTTGTTAAATTTTTCAAGCCCAAATATTTAACGATGCAATAGTGGATTTTCCAAGGTAATTTGGAAGTCGTAAAAGAAGCATGGAACGCATCATTAAATTAAAAACAGGAAAATCGTGAAATTTTCACGAGTACTGTCAGTCTGGTTAATTGTCGAAGAGACAAGTGTTGTATTTAGAGATCAGCCAGTGAGAATTTTTATCAATTCCTTCTCTCTCTTTCATGCATACACACCACTTTACTTACTACTAAATGTTTATGTCTGTTTTATAATTAGTTTATAGGTGATTAGCAGATTTTTAATTAGAAAAATAAACAAACGAATCTTCGTAAAACAATTAGCAAAAGTGAATAAAGATGGCAAATTTATGGCAAAATAAAAATGGTAAAGGGAAAAAAAGTGTCTGGCGAGTTCGAGAAACAAGGCGGCATTGGAAAATGCAACTACCAACAATAGAAAACTTCAATCCTCTGACGGGGATTTTTTTTTTTAACACTCCAACTTCAAAACTAATAGTCGATCATAATTTGTCATACTCAATAAAGAAATGTTTATTGTTATTTGAGGATATTTTGTGTGAAACTTTTCTTTTTTATTGGATATTTGTTTTTAAAAGATTTCTTATTATAGCTTGGACCATCCGAAAAGAATAGATAAGATAGGTTAACAGAAGGAGGAAAAGGGAAAGAAAAGAGAGAAGAGAAAAAATAAAAAGAAAAAGAAAGCGGAAAAAGAAAAGAAAGCGGAAAAAGATAAGAGAAGAAAGAGGAAAAAAAAAACAAAAGAAGAAAGAGACAAAAGAAGAACGAGGAAAAAGAGAAAAAAAAGGAAGAAGAGAAGAAAGAGGAAAAAGAGAAAAGAAGATAGAAAAGAGAAAAGAAAAAAGGAGAAAAAAAGAAAAAAAAGAAGAAGAGAAGAAAAGAGGAAAAGAGAAAGAAGATAGAAAAGAGAAAAGAAAAAGGAGAAAAAGAGACAAAAAAAAAAAAGAAGAAGATAAGAAAGAGGAAAAGAGAAAGAAGATAGAAAAGAGAAAAGAAAAAGGAGAAAAGAGACAAAAGAGAAAAAAAAGAAGAGAAGAAAGAGGAAAAGAGAAAGAAGATAGAAAAGAGAAAAGAAAAAGGAGAAAAAGAGACAAAAGAAAAAAAAAGAAGAGAAGAAAGAGGAAAAGAGAAAAGAAGATAGAAAAGAGAAAAGAAAAAAAAGGAGAAAAGAGACAAAAGAGAAAAAAAAGAAGAAGAGAAGAAAGAGGAAAAAGAGAAAAGAAGATAGAAAAGAGAAAAGAAAAAAGGAGAAAAAGAGACAAAAAGAAAAAAAAAGAAGAAGAGAAGAAAGAGGAAAAAGAGAAAAGAAGATAGAAAAGAGAAAAAAAAAAGGAGAAAAAGAGATAAAAAAAAAAGGAAGAAGAGAAGAAAAGAAAAAGAGAAAAGAAGATAGAAAAGAGAAAGAAAAAAGGAGAAAAAAGAGATAAAAGAGAAAAAAAAAGAAGAGAAGAAAGAGGAAAAAGAGAAAAGAAGATAGAAAAGAGAAAAGAAAAAAGGAGAAAAAGAGACAAAAGAAAAAAAAAAGAAGAGAAGAAAGAGGAAAAAGAGAAAAGAAGATAGAAAAGAGAAAAGAAAAAAGGAGAAAAATAGACAAAAGAGAAAAAAAAGAAGAAGAGAAGAAAGAGGAAAAAGAGAAAAGAAGATAGAAAAGAGAAAAGAAAAAGGAGAAAATAGACAAAGAGAAAAAAGGAAGAAGAGAAGAAAAGAGAAAAAGAGAAAAGAAGATAGAAAAGAGAAAAAAAAAAGGAGAAAAAAGAAAAAAGAAAAAAAAAAAAAAGAAGAGAAGAAAGAGGAAAAAGAGAAAAGAAGAAAAAAGAAAAAAAAAAGGAGAAAAAGAGACAAAAGAAAAAAAAGAAGAAGAGAAGAAAGAGGAAAAAAGAGAAAAGAAGAAAAAGAAAAGAAAAAAGGAGAAAAAGAGACAAAAAAAAAAAAAAGAAGAGAAGAAAGAGGAAAAAAGAAAAGAAGATAGAAAAGAGAAAAGAAAAAAGGAGAAAAAGAGACAAAAGAAAAAAAAAAAGAAGAGAAGAAAGAGGAAAAAGAGAAAAGAAGATAGAAAAGAGAAAAGAAAAAAGGAGAAAAAGAGACAAAAGAGAAAAAAAAGAAGAAGAGAAGAAAGAGGAAAAAGAGAAAAGAAGATAGAAAAGAGAAAAGAAAAAAGGAGAAAAAGAGACAAAAGAGAAAAAAAAGAAGAAGAGAAGAAAGAGGAAAAAGAGAAAAGAAGATAGAAAAGAGAAAAAAAAAAGGAGAAAAGAGACAAAAAGAGAAAAAAAAGAAGAGAAGAAAAAGGAAAAAGAGAAAAGAAGATAGAAAAGAGAAAAGAAAAAAGGAGAAAAAGAGACAAAAGAAAAAAAAAAGAAGAGAAGAAAGAGGAAAAAGAGAAAAGAAGATAGAAAAGAGAAAAGAAAAAAGGAGAAAAAGAGACAAAAGAGAAAAAAAAGAAAAGCTAGAAAAAAAAAAAAAACAGAAGAAAGCTGAAACTTCGCCTTTAGTGGATATTAAACGAACTTAAATCCTAAGCACACATACAAACAATTTATCATGGACTAGATTTATACGGACGTAGACGGAATTTCACGACCTCAATATTAGATTTGTTTGTTTTTTTTTCTTTTTCTGTTAAACGCAATAATCATTTAATGGCGCGCGCACACACACATACACATTCAACACTGTCTCGATTTCTCGTACAAGATCTTGTTTCAGTAGAGAAAGTATCATTACCGGTTGATGCACGCAAAAAAGATCGTTTAATGAAGCCTTTAGGCGGTTTGAATGACATTCATCCCGTCAAAGACATAAAGAAGAGCATTTCAAGCGCTAACATATCTATGTGTAAGTAATCACACTTGTTGCACACACGAACATATACGAAGAGATGCTCCCAGCCAAAGAAGGATTGTCACCCCTTTTTCAATATTCAAACGGTTGGTCAGATTTTAGAAAGAGGGCGGACGGAGAATTTTCTATTGTTATGCATATAAGTTATTCCGAGAAAAAAAATTATATATATATATATATATATATATATATATATATATATATATATATATAGTATGTATAATAAAAAAGACGGAAACTTTATTATTCATTTCGATTACAATTTATTTCGTGAACATCGAAGTGATCAACTCTTCAGATCGAAATCTCAGTTGAACATCTCGGTGTTCACGAAATAAATTCTAATCGAAATGGATAATTAAAGTCTTCGTCTTTTATCATTATAATGCTCCTTAGTCTACATTGAGCTCTCCTGGATTTATATCCTCCTCGAATTATCCCTATCAAGTCACAAACTGATAATACGTGTATATATATATATATATATATATATATATATATATATATATATATATATATATATATATATGTATATATATATTAATTTACTGTTGACATACTTTACATTTATAGTACACAAACACACTCTCATATATTATTATATCTCTGTTCTGTTGATAGTACTTGAATCAATTCCTGACCATAGACAATACCTTTCTGATTTTCAAGGCATTTATTGGTTTAGTGCTGAAATTCATTAAAATAAGTTTTATGGTTAAAAACGGCAAAAATTGATAATCTATTTTTTTTTACTATTAGAAACACTCTGTTAGTGAAAAAATAAATGGGCAAAGCTAATCGAGGGTGTAGCGGAGTTCAGGTAAAGTCAGTGGGCAGTTTTAAGAAAAGCCGAAAATTTGCCTACCTTTGTTCACATGCAATCAGCATTAAGATGGAATCGCGATAATTGTTTTATTTTTCATCAACATCTGCTGTGTCACTGCAATCACTTGACTAAAAAATTCGAGATAATTGTTTCGGAAATATTACTTGTTATATACTCGGTTATATGCACGGTGTTAAAAATAACTTGAAACTCATCTTTTCAGTGGAACTATTTGTAAAACATCTCTACAGTGAAAAAATTTGTAAAACATCCTTACAGTGGTACAAATTGCAAAGAAACCCTACAGTGAAACAATTTGTAAAACATCCTTACAGCGGTACAAATTGCAAAGAAACTCTACATTGAAACAATGTGTAAAACATCTTTACAGTGGTACAAATTGCAAAGAAACTCTACATTGAAACAATGTGTAAAACATCTTTACAGTGGTACAAATTGCAAAGAACCTCTACAGTGAAACAATGTGTAAAACATCTCTAGAGTGAAACAATTTGTCAAACATCTCTACAGTGAAACAATTTGTCAATCATCTCTACAGTGAAACAATTTGTAAAACATCACTACAGTGGAACAATTTGCAACGTATTTCTATAGTGAAACAAAAAATGGGGAATACATAAATATGGTGTTTTACGACTAAAATACACCAAATATCAATACCTTTGTTTCTGCTCATCAAACTCATCTTTCACAATCATAATGTCAACCATTTCAATAAAAGCATATTAATTTATTTTTAATGTATTTATTATTATGGAATTACTACTACTACTACTACTACTATAACAAACCCGTCTAATATCGGAAGAGAAATAGAAATTGAAAAGGGAATAACAAAACTTTAATCTAAAATAAATCTTATTCAGAAACAATACTGAAAGTAAAAGCCAAAGGATTTTCTATCTCTAAACAATAAAAAAATAATTATTGATATTTTGGGTACATGCCTGATGTCGATGGATTTCATGAAAGTGTCGATCGTTTATCAAGTTTAGTAATCTATGCCATCACTGAACAACTTAATTTTTCAGTGATCGGCTTAATTTTTATAACAGTAGAGCACTGGACGCAGTATATTGTTTTGAATAAACATTTTGGAATAAAACGACCCCCCCCAAAAAAAAAACCCAGCAAACTGCGTCTCATCGTCCATAGAATCGATGAATATCAAAATTATATTTTAATATAATATTGATCCTGGATATTTCCTGACAATGATTAAACAACATATTTTTGAAGGCACACAAGCGGAGATGCGACATTTGATAGTAGAAAGTCCAATGATGACTTAGCCTGATGCAATTGCGTTTTCTTTTTTTTTTTTTCTAAAAAAATAAAATAAGTTAACAAATAAAGTCTGACGTTTATGTATGTAAATTATAAGCGTTATTCATTTTAAGAAAAAGTGAGAATAAAATCCAACACATAGTCGCTAATCCATACTGAATATTGTAGTAAAAATTCTAAAAGGTTAGAAAATAACAAGACACCTGAAACCGGGTATAAAACGGGTCCGTATTGTCGAAAAAAAAATGAATAAATTATTTCAGAAATATGATAATTATTATGTAGTAAATTGTGTTTGGAAAATCGGGTGGATTTTTGGATCAAATTGTAGAGTTAAATTCCCAAAATGAAAATACATTTACACTGGAAACAATCCCACATTGCAATCTTGATATCTGCTCTCTTTACCCTTTTTCGTGTTCTTTAATAAACTTATAGCAAAATGTGGTCTGTATTTTGGATAAAAATAAAGCCATAGTATAAAATACAGTGCTTATTTTCTCCCATTCAGAATTTCTCTAAGTTTCTCTAAGTTTTGTACAACAGAGTTTTTTTTTTGTTAAAAAAAAAAGATTGATCTACTATTTGTGTTTGGTCAAAAAACTCTATATTAGAAAAAACAAAACAAAAAACAAAAAAAAAAACTTGAAAATTTACAATTCTTATGAATGACCTTATTACTGAAGGCACAATAAATAACAGTTTTCTTTTTCCATATTGATCACCCGAAATTTATGCAATTATTTCCTTTTTAAGAATTATTCGGTTGATGCAGGCGTTTTTGTAGGCGAGTTACTTGTTAATAAATATTGCTATTTTGTTTACGTTTTTTTTAATAAAAATATTATCTTATTTTCAGGTTATAAAAAAGCGTGTTGATAATCAGACGCTCCGAAATACTCATTTAAAAATGTTATTGTTGAATTGTTAGCTTTCTTTTTTCATAATAAATATTGTTTAAAAAAACGCCTGATAATTATGCACCAACCCAATAAAAAAAGCGACACATCGGTTTGCTAATATAACAAATACACATTTAAACAACACATTTCTTCATATTTTGCCTATGTCAGCGGTGGCACAAGGCCATATTTACAAGGTCATCTATTTAATGGCCGCGATTCTTCATGACTGCATAGAAACGATATTATCCGTGCAATGATAAAACATTTTTTAAAACAGGCACAAAATAGTCAAAGAGTTCTGAAAGAATAATTAAGATGTCTGTACCAATATATATATATATATATATATATATATATATATATATATATATATATATATATATATATATATATATATATATGTGTGTGTGTGTGTGTGTGTGTGTGTATAGTTGTATATTTCGGCAGCAATCCTTCCTTTATGCATGTTTCGTTAAAAACGACAGACAAGGTACTACGGTTAAGTTTTTATTTAATTTTTCTTGTGTTCGAACAAGACCTTTCTTTTCTGGACAAAGGGTGTGTAAGAATTGTCCAAATCTTTTATATTTCCAAGCGCTTTCGGTCATGTGTGTGTCTTAGTGTGTGGTAGGGATGTTTTTAATTTCCGAATACGGTTAGCACATTGTGGCTTTGTTCGTAGTTAATATTGTTATGAGTTGGATTCTTCTTTTTTATTATTAAAGCTTCCATTCTTTTTAGTTTTTTTTGCTGGTGGATGCAGTTAATATATTTGTGTTTTCTACTAGTGCATTTCTACTAGTATATATATATATATATAAAAGTGAACATTGAAGTCAACACCAGGCTGTTTCATGCTAGACGCAATCGTCAGGCTATATTTAAATCCACTCTATCTCTCATATTGAGCACTTTATCCACACTTTAAAATTATATTTCTTCATATATATATATATATATATATATATATATATATATATATATATATATCATTTACGCTGACGTGCCTTAACCGACTCGGTTCCGTATAGGATGCAGGTTCGAATCCTGTCAAAGGATGAATATTTTCTATGAAAATTTCTCGGATATTCAGGCCGGTAAATATTATTTAATACTGTTTATTATAAACAGAGCATTTACTTAAATACTTGTATCTATAAAAAAGAATGTTAAACATAAAATGTCTTTTAATAAATTGTCGGACTTTGTCCAATTCTTAATATATATATATATATATATATATATATATATATATATATATATATATATATATATATATACATATATACAAATTCATGAATCATCCATACAATAAAACAAATAGAGAGGTTAATGATTTAAATGGCAAGAATACATCTTCGCAAACTATCAAAAAGATACACCAATCCCGAACCTGTATATGAATGATATGATCCCTGTTTATAAATTCCAGTTGTATAAGGTCTTTTTAATTTTTTACAAGCTTTCGTCTGTTCCTACAGACATCCTCAGGTATGGAAATAGATTTTGTTCTTGTTTTTACTTCTCGGTAATAAGAGGACAACGAAAATAGAGATGTAAACCGAAAAAATGCTATGAGAAATGTGTTATTGTTTTGGAACGTGCGGTCGCAACGCTGAGTTTGAATTTTAAATTTTAAGGTTGTGCATTTTTGTACAAATATAGGAATAAGAGAAAAAATAGAGAATAAGAGAATTCTTTTTTTTTACTGGTACCAGTAAAAAAGAATTCTCTTATTCTTATATTTGTACAAAAACGCTTGTAAAAAATTAAAAAGACCTTATGCAACTGGAATTTATAAACAGGGATCATACCATTCATATACAGGTTCGGGGTTGGTGCATCTTTTTGATATTGTTTGCGAAGATGTATTCTCGCCATTTAAATCATTAACCTCTCTATTTGTTTTATTGCATGAATGATTCATGAATTTGTAAATTATAATTGCACCTATAATTGAAATTAAATATATATATATATATATACATAGTTTTACGGTATGCATTATTTATGTGTTAAAATGCTCAATATCAGAGATAAAGCGCATGTAAATATTTAAATTGAGATTGAGGTCAACACCTACGGATGACAATCGTCAGGCCATATGCTTTATGTTTTAGTTCGACTATATAAGTGGTCCTTGAAATCAACACCCAGAGGCGATAGTTTGTTTCATGCTAAACGCAATATATATATATATATATATATATATATATATATATATATATATATATATATCCTCCTCGAGTAGATATAATGGTAGTGTTTACTGTTTTTCAATGTTTCTAGCTCGACTAATGGTTTTAAAACGCTGGTAGTCGGTTCTCCTCTACGTTGTGTTTTCAAGAAACCCAAAACTGATAATTGCTCACTCTAGGTTTTATTTGAAGAGAAAAGTCACCACCCATAAAACACTTAAAGGAATTTGGAATATCACAATAGCGTATTGCTTCATTCCCCTCTACTTCCTGAATTCTTCGAGCTGATTTAGCGTCTTCGAGTTCCAGTTTTAGTGAATGCCTTAAAAATTGCCATAATTTCAACACTTGTATCTATCACTAAATCTAATACAAAAGGTATCTAATATCTAAAACGAAAGGTACAATAGTGTGTTACGAGTCATATTGTATACGAAATAAATTTGGCTGTTTGATAGATAATCTAGTAGACAATTACTTATATTGTAGATTCGATCTTCACAAATGACACCTCTGCCAACTGACATAATAAAGTATGTTTATTAGCTCTATTTTATAAAAGAGAACTAATTTTTAGACCATCACACACTGTCTGCATGTGACTTTGTACGCAATGTATATGCGCATGTCTTTATACTTCGTGAGGGTTTATATGTGTTTGTATCATTTAATACATACACAGGCACGTACACACAAGCGCATAATTTCACGCAATGGATCAGTGTTGCCATATATAGGCAGGAGCTGCCCAGTTTTCACATTTCAGTCTTGATCGAGATCCAAAGCGTTTCCGCGTCCTTGTGGGTGACAAATCATTTTCCACCCTACAACCCCTTTCTAACAGACGAAAGTCTATCGCTGCTCTATCGTTATTTCCATGTACAGACGAAGTGCATTCCTTAGTTCCACCAGTTCTGAGCTTCACGGCTAAAACCCGCCATGCCGCGCACATTGTAGCGAACCACGGCCATTCCCTTCATATCCCTTTGGTGAGATGCAAGTTCCACTCGAGCAGCTTGTTCCCACAAACCGCTGTGTTGTGGAACCGATGATCGGAGAAGCATCCTCTTGGGATGCCTCTCCGATCACTACAGTCTTAACCTGTTTAAGTCTAGGGTTAACCGTTATCTTCCCCACATATCTGATTAGACTGTGTTTCTTATTCTGTAACCCTCTACATCGATTGGCTCTTGGGCCTTATACAGAGTGAACAGCAATGTAAAAAAACAAAAATTGAAATATGACACTGGGATAATAAATTTTCTTCGTACTCGGTCTGAACACCCCACTTAACCTGCATCGAGAAGTAAAATCATAAAGTTGGAGACAAAAACCGAGAAGTAAAATCATAAAGTTGGAGACAAAAACCGAGAAGTAAAATCATAAAGTTGGAGACAAAAACCGAGAAGTAAAATCATAAAGTTGGAGACAAAAATCAAAACAAATAAAATAAGAACGTTAAATTTTTAAACTCTAAAAAAACAAAAACAAAAAAAACAATAAAATAAAAATCAGATTTTATTGAACTTTTTAGAAATTAATCAGTAATAAAAAAATTATTTTTTAAAGCTATTTTTTTTTAATTTTGTAGAAATATTTTAAAGCCTGTCATTTAATTAAAATATACGTACGCAAACGAAGATAAAAATAATTTTAATTAAATTGAAATGGACATCTATATATGTCTGGCAACAACCCTCGTGTAACAGGAAAAGAATATAAGCCAAAATGTGCGGCGTTTTCACGACCTTTCTTTTTCATGTTTCTTGTTTGTAAACTGAATATATATTCTAATAAATCTAAACTTTTAAATAAACAAATAATTTATAATTGAAATTTGATCATCTTGTCATTCATAGGCATGAAATTATTAAACACTTTTGTCCCAACAAGTTTTCTTATTGTAAAGAAAACTTAATGATAAATACAAAAGTCAATTTTAAGGCTTCATATGAGATTGTTTCCAGATGACTTTGCGCGCAAGATTGACTGATTTCACTCTAGCATGAAGAAGCGAGACATGTTGGAAGTTACTGTTAATAGAAGACAAAAATAGGTGGCCTTCTTTTCGATCAACGATAATTTTAATAGATTGAAACAGTGAAACAAAATTACCTGTAACAAAGAGGCAAAACTTTCTCATATTAATCCTTAGCTGTCATCCCATTAAGAAAAAATGATAAAGAGACGAGAGAAAGGCTTATAAAAAGACGGTTGGCGTCTAGAAATAAAGAGATTCAATGATCTTCAAATGCAATGATGAACGTGCAACACTAAGAATTTTAAAATTTTTTTTTTTTTTTTTTTTTTTTTTAAACAAAAAAAGCGTTAGCGCAAACGGGATTATCAATGAGATATTAACCAATCGCTGGCTCTGAAAACTGCGTATGTGTCAGTGTTGTCGAATGACGCAATTGGCTTTTCCTAATCCAAACTGGAACACGCTATTTAATCCCACACTCCAATCTCTGCGAGGTGAGTCCAATGTAACTAGATTCACATTGACACGTAAACGAATAAACGGCAAAACATTATGGGAAAAAGAAATACTATCTTTGCTAATGGAAGAAAAAGCTGTCCTTGTGTTAAAAACATCAGGCGCAAATTCACTGCGGGAAAGCTACGAGTGAGACTTGTTGAGTAAACCGAACTTTGAAATTATCCAACCAAAGGTAATTTTAAATATACCGGGCATTTAGATGACCCGAACATTTTATCAATGCGGAAAAAAGTACAATTTTCTTTTTGATTAACTATTCCGCAACATCTTACGTTAGACACTATCACTACAGAAACTCTTGCAATGGACCAATATAAAATGGAGCGAATGATTCGCTCGGCATCACCTTACGTGACAGCAAGAGCAACATCTTGGGATTGGACAGAAAGGATATAATCGAGACTATCAAGAAGGACAAATACAGATAGACTGGATACGTTTCTTGTTTCACAGATAACAGGTGGACTCTTAGAGCGGGCACCAAAGCAGTGGAAAAGATCTAGAGAGTGGTCAAAGCTAAAATGGCGCGATGATCTGACCCGATTCCACGGCCCCCACATGACCAGAGATAGGAAGTGGTGGTGGTCAACTAGAGAGGAGTTTCTTCAACAAGAGTGAGAAGTCTTTGGATATATTTGATTTTTAACCAACCAGAAGAAAACAACTTTTCGCAAAAGGATTTCAATGCAAACTGAAATTAGTGCATTGTATGAGTAAAATTAAAAATAAAAACGAAAAGCATGTGTCTTTAGATCAGTCATAGGCAAACTGCGGCCCACGGGCCACATGCCGCTCGATTGTCTTTCTGAATGGCATGATTAATTTCGTCAGAAAGATAACGTTTATTAAAATGTTGTTTGTTTCTTCTCGTTCCCACTTGTTCACTCACACACTCTCTCATACTTAACCACATACATAAACAATGATTCTTGAATCTTGTAATGTCAGCATTTTAAACCATTGGAGATTTTACGTGTAAACATTTGTCTATATCTCTGAGATGAGGTATTATGATTACTTACATTATTTACATTATTCGGACTGTTATCCTCAAACTTCATTGCCATATTCACAACGGTTCGGCCGTTGTGCGCTCCGGCCTTATTCAGGTGATTGGAAGTTCGACTCGAACCTTTTATTTCGCCCACAGGGGTAGATTATCCTAGTTCCACGTGCCATGCCTCTTCCGGGCGTCTCAGTTATTTCCTTTTTAACTCAACTCTCCAAGTTTTTGGTTCACCACTGCTGGTATTGAACTCACAACTCTTTGAGTCTAGTCACTGGATCTAACCAACAGCTTTATCCACTGGGCCATTTCGAAAAATGTTGCCCATGCCTGGTTTAGATGATAAATTTTTACCAAGTATAACATGAAGCTGATCAGTTAACACGTCCGCTGCTGTTTTTACTGAAAACTTACATTACTTGCTGTCGACGCATATATATATATATATATATATATATATATATATATATATATATATCTGTGTGTGCGTGTGTGTTTGTGTTCAAGATACCGTGAAATGATGGTCTCTATCTTTTGTTCTATAACTAACTAGTGCTTAATGTTATTTTAAAACTATCGTAGACATGTATGTCTACAATATGTTTTGTGATGAATTTTTTGAGAGATCACTGTTTATCGCAGTCGCCTGATATGCTGAAGTAATATTTTTTGTAATATTTGAACACGGATCCTTCGACGTGGTGTAATGGTTAACAAGCTTGTCTCGCTTGATCAATTACGACTGAATAGTGAGTATGATTTTCATTAGGTGCTCCAAACGTTCGGTCTTGTACTAAGCTAGGCTTAGAAAATCACTTGTGCAGTTCGACGAGATGTAATGGCTAACAGGCTTGTCTCTCTAGATCAATTATGACTGTGTAGTGAGTTTGATCCTCACTAGGTGCTGCAAACGTTCGATCATGTGCTACATCTAAGCTTGGTTTAGAAAATCATTTGTGCACTTCGACGTGGTGCAATGTTTAGAAAGCTTATTTCTTGAGATCAATTACGCCTGATTAGTGAGTTCGATATTCATTGGATACTCCATACTTTCGACCTTGTGCCACATCTACGCTACGCTTAGGAAATCTCTATACGTATTTGAACATATTCGTTATTTTATTCATATATCAAGTTACTCAGTGTTTCCCATGTCTCGCCGGATATTTCATACATTACTCGAAATCATTCAACCAAGAAATAAAACCTTCATTTTTTAAATTTTTTTTATCAGTTTTGCCATTATTTTTTTTTCTATAGCTATTGATGGTTAACAGTGAAGAGACGGCTTTCCTTATGGATTATGCATGTGAAGAAGGTGGTGTAATGGTTAGCTATCTTGTCTCGCTAGAACAATTACGACTGAGTAGTGAGTACAATCCTCATCTGGTGTCCCCTACTTTAGGCCTTGTGCCACATCTTAGCTACGCTTGGAAAAATCACTATATGCATGTGAAGAAGGTTGTAGAATGTATAGGATGTAACGTTATTTTAGCAAAAGCAACACAAGGAATAAAATTTAATAATCGAAACAACTTTTGGAATGATACGGACTCCTCTCAAAATTTACAATCTGTTGTAATTTGTCATGTTTTATAAGTGTTGCATATTGTCCAGAGTTGCAAAGCAAAAGATGAAAGGAAGAATAAAGAAAATATTAGTGAGAAGGAAAGTAAAATGATGAACAGAAAAAAGAAAATAAAAAAGAAGTAAAAAGGGAGGTGAGAAGAAAAGAGTAAAAGAAAAATAGACAGAGAAAAAAGAAGGAAGGAGAAAAAGAAGCAAGTGTAATTTGAAGAATCTAATATGAAAAACTGAAAACTTGAATTTGACATTTCTCAAATAAATCGTTGAAAAAACATTTTAAAATTAAATTGAAGGATAGAAAGAGAAAGGAAGGAGAAGGAAATAGTAAGAGAAAGGAACTGAAAGAGAAGGAAATAGAAAGATAAAGCAACGGAAAGAGAAGGAAACGGAAAGAGAAGGAAATAGAAAGATAAAGAAACGGAAAGAGAAAGAAATAGAAAGAGAAGGAGATAGAAAGAGAATGAAATGGAAAGAGAAGGAAATAGAAAGGGAAAGGAAATATAAAGAGAAGGAAATACAAAGATAAAGAAACAGAAAGAGAAGGAAATGGAAAGAGAAAGAAATGGAAAGAGAAGGAAATGGAAAGATAAAGAAACGGAAAGAGAAGGAAACGGAAAGAGAAGGAAACGGAAAGAGAAGGAAACGGAAAGAGAAGGAAATAGAAAGATAAAGAAACGGAAAGAGAAGGAAACGGAAAGAGAAGGAAATAGAAAGATAAAGAAACAGAAAGAGAAGGAAATAGAAAGAGAAGGAAATAGAAAGATAAAGAAACGGAAAGAGAAAGAAATAGAAAGATAAAGAAACGGAAAGAGAAGGAAATAGAAAGATAAAGAAACGGAAAGAGAGTGAAATAGAAAGAGAAGGAAATGGAAAGAGAAGGAAACGGAAAGAGAAGGAAATGAAAAGAGAAGGAAATAGAAAGAGAAAGGAACTGAAACAGAAGGAAACGGAAAGAGAAGGAAATAGAAAGAGAAGGAAATAGAAAGATAAAGAAACGGAAAGAGAAGGAAATGGAAAGAGAATTAAACGGAAAGAGAAGGAAATAGAAAGATAAAGAAACGGAAAGAGAAGGAAATGGAAAGAGAAGGAAACGGAAAGTGAAGGAAATAGAAAGAGAAGGAAATGGAAATATAAAGAAACGGAAAGAGAAGGAAATGGAAAGATAAAGATACGGAAAGAGAAGGAAATAGAAAGAGAAGGAAATAGAAAGATAAAGAAACGGAAAGAGAAGGAAATGGAAAGAGAAGGAAACGGAAAGAGAAGGAAATGGAAAGAGAAGGAAATGGAAAGAGCAAGAAACGGAAAGAGAAGGAAACGGAATGAGAAGGAAATAGAAACAGAAGGAAATGGAAAGAGAAGGAAATGGAAAGAGAAGGAAATGGAAAGAGAAGGAAATATAAAGATAAAGAAACGGAAAGATAAAGAAATGGAAAGAGAAGGAAACAGAAAGAGAAGAAAAAGGATAATTAAAGAGCAAAGCAAAATTTCACACGGTCACTCCCACTCAGAACACCCACCACTACAAAAAATAAATAAATAAAATATGGCCATTTACACAAACTTTCCTTCCTTAAGGGTCATGCTTAATACACGCTTGGGTGATCATGCCTTTTTTTCGATTTATGATTGACTTGGCAGAAAAATTCCCGTAGTAGGCGACCGTTACTTTCAGTGGTAAGCTGGTTGCCAACGTAGACTATAAGACCCAGTCTGTTTTGCTATTTAACCCATAACCGGGGAAAATAAATAAATTTATACTTTCCCAAGGGTATTTGCACATAAGTGAATGTAACGGCTCTCCGATTCCTCATTGCCGAGCCGTTATCGCCCCCATCATATCCAAGATTACAACAGCTGGTATTCCCAAGCGGTCACCCATGTAGGTACTGACTAGGCTTGACGGTGCTTAACTTAGACGATCGGACAAGAACCGGTGTTTCAACGTGATATATTTTTTGGAGAACATGTTCAAATTGATGATGTTCTCTGAAATAAACACCAGCAAAGAATAGAAAAAGCAACGCATAAACACAACCAGAGAATGGTATATTCCAGCTGAGGTAGTTTGTTTTCACGTCGTATTAATGTTTTTAGGGAAGGCATGAATCTACTTATCCCTATCAGTTAGGTCAGGGAATAATCCCAGCTGGAGGGACCATGTAACTCACTACAATCTGTCGCATTTGACTTATAAGAGTAATGGGCACCGCAAAGCGATCCTGAGGAATGCTATGAAAAGACCAACAATGGCACTTGGACAATCTACGAGGCCAGACGATATTTTGATTTTGTATATATAATTAACTATTTAGTGTACGAAAAGAAAGGGATTGGAAACATTTCTGTGTAAAGAAATACAGATTTATTTGAGGGCTATTTCTACGACACTCCTACAGTTGTTTTTGAATCGGAAAAGATATTTTTCTCATGAGGATTCTCACCACTACATTGTTGGTCTAGCGGTTAAGATTTCCAACAACCAAAGGAAAAACAATAAGAAATGTGCAATCGATAATAAAATGCAGGCAATAATAAAAAAAAAGAAAAAAAAAAGAGAAGGAAACCTACTTGGCCTTGGGGCACTGGCTGTTTCTTACGGAAGAACCTCTGTTGCTTCACCCTGATCGAGGATGATGGGTACAGCTGCCGTTTGTCTGGCTGTTACGCTTCTTTCTGGTTGGCAGACCCAGGTACCCACCTTTTATTTACCAACAACAATAACAAAACAATACCAGTTGTGTGGAGGGGAAGTGCCTATCTACCATAGTTAGATTGGTACAAGGGCATAGAAGTAGAGAACTCAGAAAGTTGAACACTATTCGAGAAAATTGGTCAATTGTTTGTAGGTATTTAAATCAGCCCACACCGAGTAGATCATTTTTTTCTTTATCTTCTCTACTAGCTCGTATACCGATTGTGATATTATTGCCTTTGAGAAAATTAGTGATATATGATATATATATATATATATATATATATATATATATACAGATAGAGAGAGAGAGAGGGGGGGGTATGGACATATTGAGTACATCCATACATATAACGGGTTTTGCATTTTATGCTGAGAGCCAATTCTTTTTTCATTGCTGCCCATACACCCCTACACTATACATGAGAAAGAGAGACGATATGCTGAAAAATTTTCGGCCCAAACCCTCTTACAAAATCTGAATATTTTGATGAAAATGCCTTCTTGGTCGAACCGAAAATTTTTCGGTATCTGCTGACGATATATATATATATATATATATATATATATATATATATATATATATATATATATATATATATATATATATATATATATATTTTCAACCGTTAATTTTTAGTAGATATCCGTACTTTGGGTAGACGTTGTTTTTTTGTATTTTTTTGTTTTTTTTATAAACAGTGTTTATTTCGTCTACCGACCAACGCAGACAAGAAAACTTAATAAAGAAAATATGCTCTCCGGTAGGATTCGATCCTGCGTCCCACTTTGCAAGGGAAGTCGCCAACTAATCCGGCATCTTTTCTCAGCTACGGAGACATTCACAATCAAATAATGTTCTATTTGCTTTTGCAACACATTTACTCGTTTAGATCTTTCTCGGGACACATATCTGCTCAGTTTTGTATCCGGGGCATAAACAAAGCAATTTCTAAAGAATTAATGGATTTTATTTTTAATCACACACACACACACATATATATATATATATATATATATATATATATATATATATATATATATATATATATATATATATATATGACAGAGAGTGAGAGAGAGGAGTGAGAGAGATGTATGTATGGTTGTATCAGCAACCAACAGACCATTTTCAATAGCAGCACCCAAATCTTTTGCAATGGCTCATAGATGAGTAGAAAGTGCTCGGAACGAATAATCATTTGGACAATTTCTACACACATGAAGTCCAAAGTAGAAAACTCTTGTTCGTACCCAAGAGAAACAAAACATAAGTACCTTGTTAGTCAGTTTTAATGAAACATACATTACAGGGGGATTTCTACGCAAATACACAAATTGTGTGCTTGAGGATAAGAGAGAAAAAGGGGAAAGAGTTACAGCTTAGGTATTAAGAGCATTTGAATATAAGTTTTGCTTAGGTCTCTTCTGTTTCTGTATGTATCCGTGTTTCATACTTATATATTGAGAATACAACACTACAATATCTACGCCATATTTTATATCAGGTAATTTACTAACCCTATCCGTCCTTTGGTTTTGTGCGTGTCCTAAGCTTAGCTTAGTAAATATCTATGGTACACGTTTACACATTGGTGAACCTGGCTGATAGCAATCTCTCCCTCAAACCATATGAAGTGAAAAATGCTAATATTCGTCAAATGTCTTATGCGACCCCATCTTCTGAGCAAAACTAGTAGGCCTACTGTAGTCAAATATTGCAGTACTGGGCATCATACTGGACATATTTTACAGCAACTCCATTCTTTTTTTTTATACAAATCTACCACAACATGGTGAGAAAAACCACTTACCATAAAATGATGCAAAGATCTGTTTGTACCTGGCAACGGTAGTTCCTTTACCCTGGGCCTGTCTCCTACATAGCCTAAATTTATTCCCTGTTGTATAGTGCAACCGGTCACCAAAAATGCACGATTTTTAACCTCTTCAAAAAAATTATCTGTGCATAGTGCGACCCTCTGTTTTTTTTTCGTAAAAACACCAAAAACTCGTGTTATACTCGAGTGTATACGGTAATTCTCAAAATATTGTTACATATTTAATATATGTTAATATACTAATTGTAAAAAAAAAAAATATATAAGTCACATCGAATGACAAAAAGGAAAACTGTTAAGTGACGCGTTTTGTTCTTAGAAAGAACTTCTTCAGACTAATTATTTTATCGATGGAATCGGTCTTATATGTATTTATTATTTACCATTTTATAAAGAAATAAATAATAATTTTTTTAAAAGAAAAATGTCCGTGAATAACAAAATTTAAATAAACACATAACGGCGAGTTACTGTAATTATAAATTATGAAAAAAAAAAAAAAAAAAAAAAATTCGGGCATTTTCTCTCGCCACATAAATTCACTAAAATAGGTTGAGAGCATCCATTCCTTTTACATATTTTGATAATTTCGTAATTTTTAAAATAATTTTTTGAATAAAAAGATTTTTTTTCAAATTTATTTCTTTATGAAAAGGGTAAATAATAAATTTTTATAAAAAGTAAATAATAAATATTGCATTGTATTTGGTGTATAAAACAGTAATATTGACGGTGTCAAGGAAATAACCGTCCTTTTGACACAGTTTTTTTTTGCAGGCACAAAGGCTAAACTTTGCCCAGATTTGTATATCATATCGTTCAAACAGTCACGTGAAAGCCTAATAATTGAAAGGTCATAAAATATGCAGTCATTTTTTATGACATGGTCTGAGCTAATGACAGATACGCAAATTATTTCTTAATTTTTATACAAATTTTTGCGTTAAGTCTTGTCTATGAGTACCTTAAAAGATAAGACTGACTGGTCTCTGCCAAGACTGACAATGGGTGTAACAGCTTTAACCATTATTACTACGAATACAAAATAAACTTCCTTTACTTGGTAGTTAGGCATAACGCAATTTTCCTACTCGTTTCTTACTCCCTTTGTCCTTGTGTCAGACTAAACTAAGTTTTATATTGTTTTTTTCAGTTGTCAAAATAATGGGGAAGCTGTCGTAACCTGATAGCTAAACAAGCTAGTCTTATAAACCAGTTATTTGTGAGCATTGTGATTTAGGTCTTCACTGTGTACCCTACGCTTGTGGATTTGGGTCGTACTAACTTAAGCTTAAAAGTATACCTGTCTGCAAAGATGACTAGCTAATCAGATATTTTTGTGTTTGTTCAACACCTGTAGTTTAAACTACAACCATCTTGAGCGGACCTTAGTTTCTGGGAAAGAGCACATAATCTAGAGTGATCAACAGTTTCAACACTAAGAGTGTTATACAAAGAGAACATATTACTAAAATAATTGTCTTAGATATTTTTCTCTATAATGTAGTTACAAGATCACTAGAGACCTTGCTAGTTTGAGAGTGCTCGCATTAGAAATGCTATGTCTTTCTTTTTTGCTAGGACACCTCGGACTTTGAGGCAGAATTTTAGATGAAACTAACAAATTAAAAAAAAAATCCTATCTATATATAATATGCGAATGTGTGTAAGCCTAAGATGAGAGAGAAGGTATGTTTGCAATGAGAGAAATGAAAGAAAGAAAAAGAAAACAGGCGAAGGAAAAAGATTTTTTAAAAAATCAAAAGAAAAAAAAAGAAGGAATAAAACACGAACACTGAACTTTTATTTAATGTTGTGTGTTGCGATGTCCTCTTGGAAATTGTATCCACCCTTTCTGTTCGTTGTCCAAATATTGCCTGCGGGCGCGGGACTAGGGGGAAAAAGGAGGAGGGTGAAAACCACACTAGTCCGGGATAAGAGTTTAAGCCGAGGACAACCCAGACCAACCGGCCCAGGAAGGGAAGGAGCAAAAAAGAACTTACCTACTTATTTACTGTATGTCGGTACGACATTCTATTTCGTCCATTACTAACCAACTTTCTATCTAGCGAACATAACCAATTTCCTTAAACGCATGGCTTAGATAGTTAAAAATTATTGACATCCTTTAGTCATGACATATTCAACTCGCCATAGTAAGTAAGGCCTTTCTTCTATAGTGAATCCTGTACTAAATACCAGGTGTTCCATATTTGTGACCTTTTACCAGATATAATTAAACAAATACGTCGTATAGACAGGAAAATAGCCCCCCTCCCGCCCTCAAAGGATTTTGATAATTTCATGTATCAAATTTAGAATAAATGGTGGATTTTTAAAATATTTTTTTAACAGATATACTACAGTATATCTGTTTTGTTTTGCTTGATTGCATAGCTGTACAAAATATTAAAAAAAAAAGTGTTTCGGTACGTAAATGGGTACAATATGTATTAACTTGTCCCATTTTGAAACAACTGCAAATGTGATGACGTCACAAAAAATGCGATCTAAATTCCATGATCATTCATTTTTGCATTTGATTGGTTTGATAAATAACAACAGCATATATAACTCTAGCAATTTCAATTTATACAAATGAATAATTATAATTTATTTTAAGGTATTTAAATTTAAATTTAGCGGCGAGTGTCAGTGATTGTTGACAGAGATCGCATTTCTGTGTGACGTCATCAAGTTTCCAGCAATTTCAAAATGAGACCAGTTATAATTCATATTTTATCCGAAAATAATTCGTTTTAACTTTTACTGTTTTTTTCCGTTTGAAAGTTTTAAAAAACAATTCTTGTTCGTTGTTTTTGAAGTTCAGATTTAATCAATAGTAAAAATGAATAAATTATCCTGCAAAAAATCTAATTGGAAAAATTCTATATTAAATGTACAAACTGTTTATTTAACAAAGTGTACCATAGTCTGACACAAGGCCCTACTAATAACGTTTCTGGTGAGAAAGTAACCCATTTTTTCACAGGTAATTATATCTCGTAATTTATTAGGTCCTACTTTTAAGTTAGTCTCTCTCTCTCTCTCTCTATATATATATATATATATATATAACACGCTGGTGAGTGCTGAAAAGTCGCAGCCTAACAATTCACCATGTTTGACGAGATTATTACACATCAGATTTTTAAATCTCCTTTTTGTTAGTTCGAGAATTTTTCAGTACCGTCTAGTATATATATATATATATATATATATATATATATATATATATATATATATATATATATATATATATATAAATTAATTGTGTATTTGGGCAGCAATTCCTCTTTTTATATAAATTTCATTAAAGACGACTGACAAGGTACTGCGATTAAGATTTATATTCAATTTTAATATATATATATATATATATATATATATATACTTGACGTGTCTGCCTATTTTAATGCTTCAGACCTTAAATTGATCACATAATTAAAGAAAGATTTTTAAAAATTAGAATGAATACAGGTTTCTTCATTTAATTCGACCATCTTGCTCTCTAAATCAATTTTCCGCATGACTATTATAAAAATAATATATATATAGAGAGAGAGTTGTAAAAACTTACCAATGTTAGTAAACCTGTTGGCTACCTTAGGTTTTGTTCTCACAAATAAATATAAGAGCAGGTGATTGGTTAAGGTTTGAAAAGCGTGGGAAAGCTATAGCTCTACGGTGTAGTGTTTAAACTATTTAACAGGCGACCTCTTCCCTTTCCGTAGCCCTCAAGTTGGCTTTGTTGTTAAAATGGGTGACTGGAGAAAGGGTTAATGCATATAAAAAGAGCAAGGACAGTAAATTGAAAGGGGGACAGTCAGTTATATGCCATGCGTGATACACGCTTAAACGATCATGTATCTTTCGATATTATGACTGACAAGACAGATTTTTTCCCGCAGTAGGTTGTCATTTTCTTTCTGCGGTAGACCAGTTGCCATCCAAAGCTATAGAATCCTGCTATTTACCCATAGCTAGGAGGGGGGGGGAGAAGAAGAGGATTCATACATTTCCCCAGAGTATTAGCACGTGAGTGAATGTAATGGATTCGGCTGAAATTCGAACTCGGCTCTCCGATTCCTCAATCCGAGCCGCTATCCATTACTCCACCGTATTGTTTATTCAACAAGAATGATATGCTCGAGAGACCAAAATAATTTTTTTTGTGTCATTAAAAATAACTAATAATTAAAATTACTTACGTAAGTAAATATTGAATAGAAAACTGTATTTACTTATTCAAACGAAATAAAATTTTTATGCACAGCTACACTTAGATACGTAAACTCGTATATCCGTATATATATATATATATATATATATATATATATATATATATATATATATATATATATATATATATATATTATATTAAAAGAACTTTTATATGGTCTTTCACCAAAATTGCACTAAAGAAAACTCGGTGAGTTTCTGTTTGCATATTATGTACACTCAGCTACCCTCGTTGTAATATCATGAGTTAGGTGGAAGGGGGGGGAGTTGTGATAAAATATAAAAAAAAATATATAAAAAAATAAAAAAGGAGTATAAAAATAAAGAGGGGTATGAAATACCCATTTTCACGAAAAGAAGTTACCAACTACATGATGCTTGCGTGAAAACGCTTTAAACAATTAGTAGTGGTCGGTCATTGTACACCGGAAAGTTATTAAGAAAACCATATATATATATATATATGAAACGCACTCTCATAGATCTTAAGAAAAAAAACGGACAGCTATATTCAAATAAATTCACAAATGCATTTGTTATATATTACGTGTCGAGAATCTATATTTATAATAATTAACTAATTAACGTCGCAGGAAACAT
Source organism: Acanthosepion pharaonis (assembly GCA_903632075.3). Classification (NCBI taxonomy): domain Eukaryota; kingdom Metazoa; phylum Mollusca; class Cephalopoda; order Sepiida; family Sepiidae; genus Acanthosepion; species Acanthosepion pharaonis. The sequence goes on from CAHIKZ030000568.1 coordinate 646,463, forward strand.
ATTTTTTAAATCCTTAAGTAAAAAATTCAAAGAATAGGTAACACAGCATGATGCAAAAGAAATAAAATGGAAGGTATGAGCAGCCTGATATTCCCTATTTACTAATGAAATATTCCGTTGTTATGGTAACTGAGGCGTAGGTATATTTTTTATTACTAAGAAGCGAAGAGCAAATCGCATGACCAGTAAATCCAATTCTAATAATAATAATGTGAAATTGTTATTCGCTCTCTCTCTCATATATCTATCTATCTATCTATCTATCTATCTATATATATATATATATATATATATATATATATATATATATAAAGAGAAAGAAAAAGAACAGAAAGGATGGGCAAATCTGCATTCAAATGCAACAAAAGCAAAAAATATGCAAACGTGTTGAATAGCAATATATATATATATATATATATATATATATATATATATATATAATCATTGTTAAATGAAAATTTCGTACTTTTTCAATCACAAGAGTCTCGATGAGTGATTAAAAACGTTGCCATCTCTCTCTCTCTCTCTCTCTCTCTCTCTATACATATATATATATATATATATATATAGAATGCTATTATTTATAATTTAATAATAATTATCGCTCTCTAGTCTAATATCGATGAATTTATGAGCAGAAATTCAGTTAAATTTGATGTAGATTAAAATATATAATTTTATTTTCACGTATGTTATTTGCAAATAATATTAATCTCTATATGTATGCATATATATATAAATATGTATATATATATAATGAAATGGACAAAGTCCGACAATTATTTAATATATTTTCTGTTTATACGTTATTTTTATAGATACAAATACAATTTAACTAAATGCTCTGTTTTAATTAAACAGTATTAATTACATTTACCGGCCAGAATGTTCGTGAAATTTCTTAGAAAATATGCGTTCTTCGATAGGAATTGTACAGAAACTGTCATTTGATCTGACGTGTTATACTATTTAGCTACAGAGAAGCGTCTGTTTAGCAAAGTCCAAATTACTGCTTATACACACACAATCTTCGACGATTTACATACGCCCTCCTCCCACAGGTATATATATATATATATATATATATATATATATATATATATATATATATATATATATATATATATATAATATGTCATATCCTCAATCACTCTCTCTTATGACATATCTCCCAAATCTCACTCTCTCTTTATGACATTTCCCCCAAATTTCTCTTACTCTAGTATAGAGACATATTGCGGGCATATGACATATTAACACTGACACGCAAATGTAAATAAAACACTCGGAACATAAAACATTTGATCTTGAATCTTATAGCGTTAATAATTTGAATAGTGGATATTCATCTACCCATGATGAGGCTGCTTTCTCGTTGGCTATTAAAGCCATAGCTTGCTATCACATTATTCCACAGTTTCACACAATGCACGAATGTGGCCTTTAAGCCCAGCACACACACACTACATACATACATACAGACACAGACATATTTTGTGATACAGCGTAGAAACAGTCCAATGCAGACAGATGTACTCCGAACTTCTGTAAATAGCATGAATCTAAAATAAAAGTCATTAATTTGAATAGAAAAAGTTTGAATCATGCTAAATCGCTTATTTACACCATAACATTTTCTCAAGAAGCGAGAAGTTGGCAACATTCGCGGTTGTCAGAGGCAATAAAATTCTAAATTGACTTACATCTACTGAAGGAAAAAAAACCGCTGACGAAGACGAAAGCAAATCTTAATTGCAAATAATGCTCTCAAAAGACAATTAGAATGGACGATATAAGCAATGATAATTAAGCCTTATTAATGTTGCCAATTGTTTAATAAAAATTGGGCGGTCATACTAATAATGTTATTTTTATTTGTTTATAATTGAATATTGGAATAATTTGTCAATTCGTTTTTTTTTTATAAAGCTCATAGTGAAATGATGTTGCTCGTGATTTATAAATAACAACCCATGAAATGAAGATTTGGTGGGTGTTAAAGAGCCTTAGGGGTGGGGCTGTGGTTAACAAGGTAGTTTTGAATAAAACCATTGGTAGTGTGGTGAGCATGATACTCACTGGTTGCGGGACCCGCAGTGTATGTTATAAAAGTAAAACGGTTCTAAATTTAAAAAAAAATATGCATAAATATTAAATCATAAAATTATTTACTGGCATAGTAATAATGGGTCTCACTCGTTCTCTCTATTTTTTTTTTTACTGAAATAATATCTTTTTAGAGATTTTTCTAAAAATATTTTTCACCAACGACCAATGTGTTTGTTCACCATGTATCGAAAGAAGGTGGGGTGTCTGACCCTAAAATTATAAACTTTTTAAAAAAATAGCCTCTTCAATATATAAATTTAATAATAATTGATCCATTAATGAACATTGAACAATCACTGAAAAATTCATTTATATCGAAGAATTCTGGGATTTGGGGAAAAAGTTTTAAAAACAGTGGGTAGCGTCTGTTTTTCACTTTCATTTAGGAAAAAAAACAAAAACAAAAACAAAAAAAAAATAACGCATGTATTTTTCCGGTCCCTACATTCTTTTTTCTTATGTGCCGTGAACTTTCAGGACGTTGGTGATCATTTCCTGTCTTTTGTAGCTCTTAATAAATTTTGTCATCTCTCTTAATAAATTTTGTCATCTCTCCTAGACCGTGTTCTGTCATCCATTTACTTACTTAAGTTCGCTAGGTAAGTTTATGCGTTGCTTGCCTCTGTCCAAAACAGGTAAATATTTATGGTCTATCATCATGCAGATAATAAACAAACCCCCAAAACGCGGTAGAATTCGACTGAATGAGTTGTTAAAAGTTAAGTTTGACAATAACCTTCCTTACAAAATGATCTGACTGAATGCTGATTGATAAATTAATTTTCTATTGGAGAATTATTAGTTATAATTTCGGTTTTATTTTCCTTTGATGGGGAATTTTCCATCTCTGAATTACCAAACTGCTATTATCAGGAGAAATCACCTTGGGATCGTTTGATATATACAATAATAATATTGAATGTTTTAAAATGGAAACTTATCCAAAACAGAAGCCGAAACCGATTTGAAAACATTTTTTATGCGAGTGTCGTATATACATCTAAAAAGAGATTGGGTCCCTATCTGTTCAAGATGTGTCAATGTCACTTACCCTGTTTTTACCGAAGGTGCAAATTACGAATAAACGAGGTGGGTTTAGTAAACTCCGTGATGGAGTTGGAAAATTTCCTTAAAAAATAAAAAGGTGTACTCCCACTCCCACCGTTTATGTTAGGCACCTACTAGTCATGTACAAGGAAGATAATGTTTTAAAATTAAACAAATGCCCGCGCTGATAAGCGAGAAAATATTAAAATAAATGAATACAAAAAAAAAAGAAAAAAAGAAGAAGAATAAACAGTATTTTTTAATATTGGAAAACAATTCCGATAACTACCTAAGTATATTATAATAATTATAGTTATGGTAACAAATTAAAACGATAGTTGACTAACTTGCAAGTGAACTAAGCCTAAGGATTTATCACAGTAAAAATGCATTTTTAATTTAAATTTGCAGCGTGATCAAAATGGGAAAGTGTCTGTTTTTTTTTTTAACGGTTTGATTTGAAGAAGCACCCTACAGTTTTTAGTAGTTTTTTTTTTTAATAATACAAATAATTCAATAATGAAATAATACTAAAAATGAATAACATTATTACGTTCACTAAACGTGTCCGTATGATTTACCTTCGTTGTTAAACTATAAAATTTATTCATATTGGGCAATTCATAACATTCTCAGCTACATCATTTATATGTTGCACCAAATTCGTATATTTATATATTCAGTGGGATTGGGAGTTCACATTAACTGTAGTGGACTCAAAGTAAGTTAAAGCACAAAACGAAGTCAAGAGCGTAAGAAAAGAATAAAAAAGAACAGAATAAAAAAAAAAAAAGCCTGGAATATCAATTTGTATAAACTGTTGCATGAACGTCGGGTGTTGGGCTTGACAGGTGCCAGGCTGGGAGGGACTTTTAGTTGGTTGTAAAAGTTTATTGCAAAGAATGTGAAATAGATATGGTGCATATGAAAAGTAGAAATATCGAATAAAATAAAAATAAATGAATAATAATATGGAAAGGAAATTACAAAGATAAAATGTTGTGTGAAGAGAAAGATTTAAAAAGAAAATTAAAAAAATCATTTGTAAAAAAAAAATTATTTTTTTTAAACAATAAGATTAAGAATAAACATTAATAAAAATTAAATGTACTTTTTGACATTACTTACCCTTTTGTTGATATAAAAAAATATATATTCTAAAATATATATGTATAAATAAATATTTATTTAATTTATTTATAAATATATATTATATGGATATATACGTTTCTTTGCATCTAGAAATACATCAGTACAAGAAGTTCAATTTTTTTCCCCGATTTTTCTTTTATTTAGTTGTAGTAGTGAGTGTAATGAAGGTCCATTTGAATGTTTTGGTATGGTATGAACAATCCAGTCAGCGTCGTTGATATAAGAAACAAGTAACACAATTTGATTCTGGCTATAACAGGTTAAAAAAAAAAAAAACAAATCCTCGAAATTAGGAAAAATGAAATAATGTAAGATGAGGTACCGCCCGATTGAAGGAAAATTCTCCGCAATCTGTGTTCGTATAGATTCACTCAACGAAGAAATGTTTTTTTTTTTCCTTTTTTTTTTTTTTTTTTTTTTGCTTATTTTCTAACACAGCACCTTTTTTTTTCACTAGCTTGTATTAAAAATCTCTCCCCATCTCTCCTGTTCTGTTTTTCATGAGTGGCAGGGAACGCGCTCAGAGCTCAGGAGTGCAGGAGATGAGAAGAGGAAGAAAGGAGACATAACGAAGAAGAAAGAAAGAAAAAAAAAAGTAAAGAAAAGGCAAAAAAAAAAAACAACAAAAAAAAAAAACACTTTCTTTTCCGGCTTGGTCACGTGATGGTAATTCAAATCGCCGCCCTTCGCTCTGTGATGACGTCACAGAGTCCTTTTTTAGTTGTTTTTTAATTAAATTTCGGTAAAACAAATACTGCGAAAACTTTTCATATCAGGGGAAAGAAAAGGTATTTTTTGTCCCATTTTCCATTTTTTTTTCTGTTTTATTTTTCTTAAAAATATTATTTCGGGTTCTACTTTCTTATACAATAATGCACCTCACTGCATATGTGTGACTGTATCTATGTCAATGTGTATGCGTCACTATATTTACTTTTGATTCAATTTTTTTTTTACTTATAACTTGTAATTACGTTACTACACTGTGAGGTTTGCTTTTGGCAGTGTCAACTATGTCGTACATTTGCTTCTGGAAAAAAAAAAACTCTGCGCGCATGCGTGTGTGTATTCGCGCACATGTGGTGTTATTTCTTCTCTTTTGTATTCACCTTCAGACTCGCTTCCGCGTCTGTGCAAAGTGCGTTTTTTTTTTGGTAGGGGAGGGTATTCACATATTTTTACGAGCATATCTATCTATCTATCTATCTATCTATCTATCTATCTATCTATCTATCTATCTATCTATCTATCTATCTATCTCTCTATCTATCTATCTATTATAAATTGGTAGATAAATAATCACTCTCTATCTATCTATCTATCTATTCATCTATCTATCTATCTATCTATCTATGTATGATAAATTGATAAATAATGTATCTATCTATCTATCTATCTATCTATCTATCTATGTCAGTTTGTTCAGATCTATCTATCTATCTATCTATCTATCTATCTATGTATGATAAATTGATAAATAATCTATCTATCTATCTATCTATCTATCTATCTATCTATGTCAGTTTGTTCAGATCTATCTATCTATCTATCTATCTATCTATCTATCTATCTATCTATCTATGTCAGTTTGTTCAGATCTATTTATTCATTCATCTATCTATCTATCTATCTATCTATCTATCTATCTATCTATCTATCTGTGGTTTTGTTTTAATGGAAATTTCTCTGTGCGTGTGCGTGTGAACGTGAAAATACAATCTGTTGAGCGTTTTTTTCTTTTTTCTTGTCGACGTTGTCAGTTAGTGAGAAACAAACTGAACATGTTTTAATCGCTTGGCTTCTGCGCATCTAAATGTCTGCTGTTTATATATTTAATTTCATATTTCTGTAGCTGTATCTCATCAACGTATATATTTATTTATGCGCTTTAATAGAAGTAAAGTCTATCGCTTTCTCTCTCTCTCTCTCTCTCTCTCTCTCTCTCTCTAGGCGTGTGCGTTCTGCAGGTTTGTGGCACGTGAGGTCAATGCTGTTCGATGCCTTCTCATCAGCAAGGTTTTCTCAGAAAGAAAGATTCTAGCGCGCATATAATTCCTACACCTGCGAGTCCTTCTTTTTCTTTTCTTTTTTGTCTATAATTTATACGTCTATCTTTATACCGAGCGGATGTTGCCATGCAAGTTAATTACGAGAGAGAGATAGAGATAGAGATAGATAGATAGATAGAGAGAGAGAGAGAGAGAGAGAGAGAGAGTGTAGGTAAAGGAAAAGGAAAGAAACGTAAAACGCACATGGAAATTTGAATGTGATAAGGTGTATTTTAATTGTAATCCAATTGTGTACCTGTCTTTGTTAATGTGTGTGTGTGTGTGTGTGTGTGTGTGTGTTGTATTTTATTTTTGTATATTTGCATATAAGTTAGGAAAAAGTTAAAAAGAAATGAAATGATGAAAGACAAGTAAAAAATAAAAAATTTAAAATAGATATATGAATGGAAATAGATAGATAGATAGATAGATAGATAGATAGATAGATAGATAAACCACACACTAAGACATCCACAGAACGCACACACTCAACTAAGCTGATAATCGAATCATCCTTGATAATGGCTAAAGGTATAGCCGAAATTCTTACACACCCTTTGTCCAGAAAAGAAAGCTCTTGTCAGAACACAAGAAAAATTAAATAAAAAGCTCAACCGTAGTACTTTGTCTGTCGTTTTTAATGAAACATGCATAAAGGAAGGATTGCTGCCTAAATATACAACTATAGATAGATAAACAGACAAATATAAAATATAAACAGATTTAGTCAGATAGATAACCTAACCACAGAGAGAGACATAAACAGACTTAGATACAGACTTAGATAGAGAGCTATTTAGATACAGACTTAGATTATGAACACTAACAGACTGAACTGAAATAGATAGAAACAGCGAGAGATAAATAAACATAGATTATGAAAGGACTTGCTTATTTATTTATCGAGAAATATATATATATATATATATATATATATATATATATATATATATATATATATATATGAGAGAGAGAGAGAGAGAGAGAGAGAGAAAGAGAGAGAGGGAGAGAGCATAGAAAAAAGGAAAATTGCCATTAAACTCTTAAGTGAAGTTTGTCTAGAGAGTATCAGGCGCCCGTTCACATGCACACAGCCACACGCTCATATCAATTGACGGGATATGCAAAAAAAAAAAAAAGAGAGGGTGTTCGCCCCCGCCTATAACCTTTGAGGTCTCCGCTTTTATATTTATTTATTTATTTATTTATCGCTATTCCTTTCAGCCTATTCATCCCAGCCGCAACGGATCAATCTTTCTTTTCCTTTCTTTCTTCTTCGTCGCCGTGATTTTTTTTTATTAATTTAAAAACCAAGCGTTTTAAGCCCCAGTTATTTAAACTAAACTCTTTAACGTCTTCAACTTTTCCTCCCCCCCCAGTAGTTTTGTGTTATGCAGTTACAGGTCACCCTTTTTCTTGTCGTTTTACGCCGGTCACAAGGGCTAGCATGTTAGAAATAAATAAATATCAGTGCTATCTTTATTACTTCTTTTAGATGTAGCTTTGAGCTGCTGATTCATCTGATATGACTTTTCACAGTCAACTCATTTGGGAAAAAGAAAAACGTCCGTTTACACCCAGAAAATAAACTCTTTCTATTATCAATAGCCTCCGATCAAATCACGCTGAAAACAAACACAGGTTCTCGTTCGATCACTGGGGTTAAGCGGTGTCGAGCCCGGTCAGTACTTAGATTGGGAACCGCTTGGAAACACTTCATACTGTCAGCAACCACCTACAATCTGAAATATGTTTCGACTTTAAACAACTCACAAAGAGTTGAAGACATATCCCTTTCGTATATAGGCGACTAGCAGCATGGCCCGGCGTTGCCCGTGCTTGATTAAAAAATCATACGACTCATACAGCAATCGCTATCACTTGACTTAAAATATTTTTGCCCTTCCTTGCCTTTAAACGAGTGCCCTTTGCCGTGCTGATGTTGCTACATGCCTTACTTCTTGCCTATCTCACACTGCGAATTTTTTCTAAGCTATATACTAAACATTAAATCTGTTACGAAAAAAGAACTAAACAAAATGAACACAAAACGATCAGCTTTAAAAAAGGACTTGTAACTGGAAAAACTGAATGAAAAAAGAATGTTAACAACAAATATTTTTTCACACCCAACCCAGTTCTGCGGAATCAGAATCAACGTTGAGTTTAAGAAAGCGAATGAGCCAATTGGAGTAAAGTGTCATGCAGATTTAAATTTTTCTCACTTGTGACGAATGCAGCTATCGGTTTTTTTTCGCATGCTAGCATGCTAGTTAACATTCGTGTCAGTCAGCTGTTGACTCTCACGCTGGCCAATAGAATCTTCCTGCCTATTCGTGGCAGCCAGCTATAGGCTCTCACTCTGGCCAGTAGAAAATGGCCGCAAACTACATGAAAACTGCCGAACAAGGATGAAAAAATCGATTATTTCCACTATCGATGGGAGTTGGGAAATGCAAAGTCGGTCTTGGCCTTCCCGCTAACTTGGAGCATGTGCATGTAAATTTTGGTGCAAATCCGTCGAAAATTGCGGCCGCGCATTCGTTACACACACACACACACACACACACACACACACACACACACACACACACACACACACACACACACATCCTGCCTTTTATTTTTATAGATAGAGATCATGGTTTTCCACAGCTTCCCATGCTTATTTTTTTTAAACTGGTTGTGAATTGTCATGGTTTCTTGGGCAAGATAGTGAAAAATTAGCTGCTAGCCAAGGTTAAAGAGCCGAATTTACTCGGCTGTTTAACCTATAGTTGCGGCAAGAAGAGATGAGTTCATGCCTTCTGAAGGACATTTGTGCGAAAAATGAACGCAAAAGACTTGGTCGGAATTTGAACCCATTTCGACAGTTTCATTTTCTTTGCCAATAACTGTTATACTGTCCTTACACAACGAATCAGTAACGTCAAGATTTCTCTTCGTTCAAAAAGATTATTTAAATTTTCACTATTTCTTCACTTTTTACGTGTCGTGTCCCTTCAGGACGTACGTGAACATGACTCCCCACTTCCCCATATCCCTTGTAGGTCTCAATACATTTTGTCCTTTTGCTACTTTTTCCAAACCCTGTTCCGCCACCCACATGCTTAAGCCCGCTAGATATGAAACGCGTTGCTTTTCCTTGTCTCTTTTTCCTTCTATTCACCCTGTAAGCATCAGATTTTTCAAGCCTTCCTTTCTCATTACGTGCACCAGAAATTTCAGCTGCCTCTTCTTGATGTTAAGTATAAGTTTCCCCTTTGTTTGCATCCTCTCCAAAACCTCATCGTTGCTCATATGTTCGGTCCATGGTATCGTTAGCATCCTTCTGTAGAACCACACCTCAGTTGCCTCGAGTCTCTTCTTCATTTTTGAGAAGACCGTCCAACATTCGTTGCCGTAAAGGAGAACAGATATCGCGTAGCAGTTCAGTACTCTTTTCTTTGTTACCAAAGAAATCCCCCTGTCTGGTAATACTCTAGTCGAAGTTAACTCCTCCTCAATTGTCCAAATTCTTCACTATACTATAAATACTGGGCGATTTCTTGCCTCGTCCTCTATTTCATTTTTTCATTTTCAACGAACACATCTACAATGTAAACTCTCGCAGAAGATTGCGTCTTCTCACTTGTGGGAGACGTCATGAACATTAAACACACATACACGTACGTACGAACATTCAGCAAAATACAAACTCTTTACGTTCATACACAAACACAAATGGTAATGTCTATGTCCATTGTAAATTTTGTTGTTTAATAAATATATGTGTTGATATATATATATATATATTGTTATTGAGGGGTTCTCCCCTTTTTACACAAACAGACTCACCCAGTATATACATATACTAAGGCTACGTGAAGACCCGAGAGAGCAAGACCTCCGAGTCTAGCTGAGTCGTGATATAGTCTTTGACTGTAAGCGACGTCTGTCGAACTCTCTGCGTTAGCAGAGAGGAACCCGGACGAAGCTTTGCCGAAGGGCAAGGTTTCGTCCGGGGAGGTAGACAGGGCCTGAACCCGTCTAGGCGGGTTCAAAGGCTATATTTTTGGCCGAGCCTACGGGCTCGTAGATACCCACATTAAACCGGCCTTGTGCCACATTCAATTCTCGTGGGTGGATCGATAAATACCGAGCAAGACCGAAAAGTCGAGTCGAGTCCAGAGTGACGGAGTAAAAGGTTGTAGGTAACCGGAAGAGTGAGGGTGAGGTAACAGTGTTGTAGGAGTCACAGTGAGCGAGCACGTAGACTCAGTAAGAAATACTTCAATACCAAGACTGTATATATATTTTGCTACTAACCCGTATTCCTGGAAGTACTAACCTGCTTTACCAGTTGTATTATTACGTTAATACATTATTTTCATATATTCATACCTGGCGTTTGCTATTTATTGGTACCGGATTTCAACCTGGAATCACAACATATATATATATATATATATATATATATATATATATATATATATATATATATATATATATATCGGTCTTGTTGGTTTTCTTTACACTTCTTTATGGTGGATTCAATCTCTGAGTCCGTCATGTTCTTGTAGTGGACCTTTTAACATTCTAGCAGGAATAAACGCACGTGTTCCTAACTTAACAACACGTAAACCCCTGGTCCGTTACACTCTGCCTAACTTTTGGAATGCGTCTTTGGCCATTCCAAAACGTCTTCGGATCTTAGTATTGCACTTACCGTCCTCTTTCAGAACACTTCCCAGATATTTAAACTTCCGCACCTGCATGATCTTAGTGTCCCCAACCTGAAAATTGCATTCCAGGCTCATCTTTTTACTGATGACCATGCATTCTGTCTTCTTGTAGTTTATGCTTAGTCCTTTCTTCTCGCTCTCCTCCGTTACTTTCTGAAGGAGGTTTTGTAATTTCCTTTTCCGTGCCTGCTACGTCAAAACTAAAAACAGCTATGGATCCCAGACAACTCCTGTTTTTAATGTTGTCTTGCTATTCCTTTCATCAGAAAATCCTAGTCAAGGAAACCGGTTTATTCACCGATGACTCAAGCATACGGCAAGCAGTACTGAGTTACATGATACCAACGGGACTTGATCAGTGACCTGACCTATATGACAATTTCATATACAAATCTAATTAATCACTTTTTAAGATTGTAGATAGGAAATTTTATTTTATTTTATTTTTTAATCATTTCACTCCCCGACGCAAGGCATTAAGTAGTACAAGGAATCTGAAAGAATAAGAAAAAATCTCAAAAGTCTCAAAAAATTGCTCAAAATGGGTTTTGCCTTAGTTGATATTTTTTAGTCATTTCACCCCAAGCAAGGCAGTAAAGCCCCTAAGACACAAGGGGTTATTGAGTGTGAAAGAATAAGAAAAAATAGAAACAGCGAAAACAATAAAAGAAGAGGAATCAAGAAGACAGTAAAGAAAAAAAAGAAGAAAAAAAAAAGAAAAAAACTTTTAACCACAAAACGGGTAGGGATACCTGAATAATATATGTTCACCGTTTATCGGGACAGCTGAGTTTTGTCTTCGTCGAGTCCAGCTCTAAAAAAAAAACAAACAAAAATATAACAACCCCACCAAAAAAACCAAAAAAACAAACAAAAACAAATATATATTAAATAATTTCTTTCGCTTATTTCTTAAGTCGTTTAAATGAACCGATGCGAACAGTCAGCGTCAATTAGGCAATATCTACTATGTATCTGTCAGGGCTGCTAAACAGTGTATAACATTACCCGAAGCACAAAAATGACGGTGTGACGACCCTGGAGGTAATGAAATACATGAATGCACGCTGCGTATTTTAGTGAAAGAAGGTAATGAAGGCTGACCGTCACCTTCACAAGATACCTGCACTGATTTAAGACCCGTCGCCGTCAGAATGTTTTGAGTGGTGAGAGAAGCAGACTTTAAGTCGAGAAGCCGCGAATGAAAGCATTCTTTATGCTAATGCATTTTATGTGAATTTTAACAACCCGTTTAGGGTAAAAAATGACTGCGTCTTAGATTGAAAAAAAGTCATAAATAAAAAGGAATTTTGTTTAGGATTGACGATATAAGATTTTTTTCTTGGCCAATATGAACAATGGAAAGTGAAATATCATCAAGCGCTGGAAATGTGTTCGATAAATGGTTAATATTGTAAGAATTACAACATTAAAATTAAACGTCAATGAAAAATTCCAATAGTTTAATTTCTGTTTATCATTATTTAAATCATTTACATACGGTCTATTGATCTCATCTTCATTGTTTCTGTTACAAGGTTTAGGCCGTTGTACTCTCTGACCTTAATCAGGTGTATGTCGATCCACTTAACTTACAGCGAATTTCGAACTGGACCCATTACTTATGTACTTGGATTCAGTGGAAACGGGACCAGCAACCATTGACCTGTACTAAAATAACTAGACGATATATCCCAGGACGTGGGTCGTGGAATTAATAACTATAAATCAAACGATTTTAAAAGGTGGGGTAGGGTCCCCAAGCACACCATGACGACAGACCTGCAACAAGCATACGGAAATGATTGTAGTTCATTAGAAATTTAAAATTGACTGGACATTCTTCTAAATAAGAAATTAAACAAACAAGGAATCTGTATAGAGCGATGAAATCCCATGTCCTGAAACGATATGGCTTTAAAAGTTAAAAAAAAAAATACTTAAAGTAACAAAAATTTCTTTAATTGAATTTTGGAAAATAAAAAGTAACAGAGTAATAGAAAACTTTGGTATCTTTCTGGCTAAGCAGAGGCCAATCGCCAGAGTTTTTTTTGAGTTGAGTGTGGAGAGAAACCTTTAAGTCAATGGTTGGGGGAAGTAAGTATTTTATGCTAATGCAATTATATGAATTCTAACAATCAATTTGGGATAACAGTGACTGTTACTCAAATTGGAAAAGTTATAAATAAAAAGGAACAATTCTTTTTACGATTAACTCAAGATAAAATTTATATTTTCTCGACCAATATTTATGGTGGAAAGTGAAATATCATCAAGCGTTGGACATGAATTTGGTGAATGATTCATATTGTAAGAATTAACACATTAAAATTAGCTCGCATCATTCTTACAGGGAGAGAGCGTAATGATTTTACGAGATGGGGACTGGATCCCCAAGCGCACTCTGCGAATGGACGTTTATTTATGGCAAACCTTGAGTTTATCAGAAGGCCCCTGGAAATATTAATGACTTGATAGTTTTTATCAAGGAAGAAAGTGCCAAATTTGTAAAGAATGTTGGTTGCAAAGGAATTGTGAAAAGTTACAGAAACGTTTCTAAGCAGTCATAGTAAATCAAGCTTATGCAACTAGGTCTTCAAATATAAAATCAGTGTGTCTGAAATCTTTTCCCCCACTGTTACTTATATATATATATATATATATATATATATGTTTTGTATTTTGGCAGCAATCTTTCTTTTATGCAAGTTTCGTTAAAAATAACTGACAACGTGCTGTGGTTAAGTTTTTTTTTATATATTACACATTGCTTTATTTTATACAAAGATCTGATGCTTAAGATTTTGAAATGGATACTAACTGAAAATGAAAATGTAACAGAAGGTAAATACTCTATTGAATGATGATTAAGTTTTTGATTGACAGTTAAGAAGATTTGAACTGTAAAATCTTGTTTGAATTTTATCTAATAAAGTTAAATGTTTTTTCATCCAAATATCAGTGAAATAGCAGGGTAGACTGGGCTCTTGAGCCTTGTGCGTCAGCTAATGTAAGAGAAAGTTAACTTTGAATTTGAAACTATCTTGCTCAGGAAGTCAAAGCAATTCAAGGACAATAAAGAAAAGGAATCTGTGTAGATCCATTATCACACATGTCTTGAAAATATATGGCTTTAAAAGTCTTTTTTTTTTTTTTACATATACTTAAACAAAAATTTCTTCAACTGAATTTGGAAAATAAAAAATAGTAGCAGAGTAATAGTAAATTCAGACATCATTCTGGCTAAGCAGATGCCAATCACCAGAGTTTTTTGAGTTGATAGTGGAGAGAGGCCTTTAAGTCAAAGGTTAGGGGCAGCAAGTATTTTATGCTAATGCATTTATGTGAATTCTAACAATCAGTTTGTGTTAACAGTAACTGTTTCACGGATTTAAAAAGTTATAAATAAAAAGGGACAATCTTTTTTTTATGATTAGCTATATAAAATTTATATTTTCTTGACCAATATTTATGATGGGGTGACGACCCTGCAAGTAATGAAATATCTAGATGAATTCACGCTGTGTATTTTAGTGTAAGAAGGTAATGAAGGTTGACCGTCACCTTCACAAGATACCTGCACTGATTTAAGACCCGTCGCCGTCAGAATGTTTTGAGTGGTGAGAGAAACAGACTTTGAGTCAGGAGGCCGCGAATGAAAACGTTTTTTATGCTAATGCATTTTGTGTGAATTTTAACAATCAGTTTAGGGTAGGTATACGCACGAGATCGCTAAAAAAAGCGTATAGTCTGATGAAAAGATTTGACGAAAACAAAATTTTATCGCCAAAATGTCTATGTTACGAGTAAGAGTAAAGAACAAAGTAATTTTAATTATTTTTTCAAAATGTCTTTATTACAACATTCTAACTTTCGATTGAAAAACCTTGTTTCTCGTCATCACCGGAACTCTAGTAAATAACATGGCGACTTTTTTGTGCATTTTTTTCTTATGACACACATTAATTTTGAAAATCTTGAAAAAATAGAAATAATTGTCAGATTTTAATGAAACTTTCAGAAACTATTCAGAAATGATGGAAATTATTATAAATATGTTATTTTTTTTTAAAGTCATTATAAAATATATTTTTATACATATATTTAACATAAATGAATTAAAGAAAACTTTAAAAGTTTATAAGCAGGGAAGTCATTATATTAATAAAAACACAAGGCTTTGAGGAAAGTAAATCAGGTTTTCTTTTTAAAAAATCCGAACTAAACGCGAAAATCAGCTCTGAATTGTAACATACAAAACCCAATAAAACAAAAAAATACCATTTAATTTTAAATGCTTTTAGTTGCTTTTATTTGTTTTTATCAATTGATAATATTGTCTGAAGGCAAAAACTTTTTTGATGAAAAATGAATTTTTAAATGAATTAATTGTTATTTAATAAATTATTTTATTATTTTTACATAAAGTTATAAAAGTTACTTAAAAGTTGTTAAATATTCTAAAATTAGCGGTACTGACGAATCCTGTATATAATGCTATTTTTAGGTACCTATATCTGTACAGATTATAAATAGTACAAGGTTTTTACAATCAACGAAAAAGCAATGAGAATAATCTTACTGTCCTTTAACCTATGTGTAGAAAAAAATCTTAAATCAAATGTACGGAGGCCCGGAAGAAACATGTCCAATAAAAACATCACGTGACTTGATTTGTACGGCATTAACGGCCTTTATGTTTATATAAAATTACTTTAAAAAATTTATAATAATTTCCATCATTCCTTTTCTTTAAAATCTGACAATTATTTACTTTTGCAAGATTTTCAAAATTAATGTCATAAGAAAAAAAATGAACAAAAATTTGCCATGTTATTTACTAAAGTTCCGGTGATGACGAGAAACGATTTTTCAATCAAAAGTTAAAACGTTCTAATAAAGACAGAAAATTATTTAAAAATAATGAAAATTACTTTGTTCTCTCCCTTAATAGTAACATAAACATTTTGGTAATAAAATTCTGATTTCGTAGTTTAAGGCCGTTTTTCATGGTATTTAAAAATAACGAGGTAAATAAGTTGTTAACGTAAAGATAAATTGTCACTTACGACCTTCCGTACTATAAATTTCCGCAGTAATATGTCAGTGCGTGATGAAAAACACGCACTTGTCATTTGTCAATCAACACCGCAGTTCAGATCGGTCCCATTTGAAAAAACATGTTTTCATCACAGAAAATAAGCAATCTTTTGTTTCCAAAATATACTAAATAAACTTTCTAATTTCTAATTTTTTAAAATTAGTTAAAAAAAAAATCATAATTGATTTTTAAATAAATTTTAAACGGCAACATTCACTTTTGTAAACAAACATCAAAAACAACGGGAGACTATCGATCATCTGTCGATTTTTTCCGATTCAAAAAATTGAAGATTTTAACGAAAATTTTGGACGTGCTAGAAATTATTAAAAAATTTTAAAAAATATTCAAAAAATAGTTTGATCATTTCTTGATAATAACATTAACATTTATACGATAAAAAAAATTATTTTAATCAAATTTAAGGCCTTTTTTATTCATGGTATGCTATTTTTTATCGATCTCATTACCTAGTTTAGGGTAAAACAGTGACTGCTTCCTAGATTGAAAAAAGTCATAAATAAAAAGGATTTATTGACGATATAAGATTTTTTTTCTTGGCCAATATGTACAATGGAAAGTGAAATATCAAGCACTGGACATGAGTTTGGTGAATGGTTCATATTGTAAGAATTAACACATTAAAATTAGCTCAAATTATTTTTACAGGGGTGCGAAATGTTTTGTCCGCGGGCCTGGCTGATTTTATTTACATGTTATCACTTAAGATTAAGAGACTACGAATTTTATCGCGTCTACCCGACTCGATAAAATTCATCAAGCGTCAATGAAAATTCTAATAGTTTAATTTCTGTTTATCATTATTGAAATCATTCACATACGGTCTATTGATCTCACCTTCATTGTTGCTGTCAGAAGGTTTCGGCCGTTGTACTCTCTGGCCTTAATCAGGTGTATGTCGATCCAGGTAACTTACAGCGAATTTCGAACTGAACCCATTACTTATGAACTTGGACCAGCAACAACTGACTAGACTAATTGAATAAGAACTAGACGGTATATTCCGGGACGTGGGCAATGGAATAAGAACTATCTACACTAGTAGATTAAATATCGTATATACTAGTGAAGAAGACGATTTCCTGTATAGTGCGACCACTGAAAGTTATATCAGTTGTTGCTATAGTAGGATATGACAACACAACTACACAATTTAATTTGATAAACAGATATGAGAAAGATGCAACAGTTAAATTCTGACCTAGTCTGTTGTGTTCACTAATGTTCTTGAAAAAGACTTGAATCCATTTCTTTAACTCCCTAGCTATGGATAAATAGGAGGGTAGGCAGGGTGCTCTAGCATTGGATGGCAGGACTATAACTAAATTGAAAACCATAGTAAAAGAAAAGAGAAACCATTTCAAAAAGTTATGGTGATTCACAAATAATAAAGAAAAAGGAATCTGTGACAAGCCCTGATTAGCTACATTCTGAAGGGGACATGGTATTAAAAAAAAGATAAATAGTTCTGTCTGAATTTCTGGGATGAGGTGTTATTTGCATTATCTACATGACAACTATTGTCCTCATCTCTTCAGCTTGTGAGTTCAATCCCTGGGACGGGCAGTGTGTACTTTCACTCAGTAGAAACCCGGTGAGCAATAACTAATCAGTACTAAAATAAGAACTAGACAAGGTATCTCTAGGCATGGGTAGTAAGAACAATGTACCCCTGTGGATTAAATAAAGGGTTTAGACTGAAATTCTCTGTAGGTTACCAGATTTGATATAGATCTGATTAAGGCCACAGAGCACAACGACCGAAACCTTCTAATAACAACAGAGATGAGAACAATAGGTCGTATGTAAATAATATAAATAATATTGTTTAACAATTTCTGTATTTATAAAAGAAGAGTGCTCAAACTTGAAGATAGAGCTTTTATTGGTATAGACAATGTGGATACAGGAATCAACACCCCATGGTGACTGTCGAAGTAGAATGAACATTATACAGCAAACATCATTATTTAGGTGATAAATGTTTCTGGCTATGAATTTATTGCCCCACTCATATATATATATATATATATATATATATATATATATATATATATATATATATATATATATATATGTAGTATATTTTGGCATCATGTTTTCATTAAGTCATGTCTCATTAAATAATTTACACAAGTTTTGTCTACTTATTTTCAATAGGATCTTCTCATATTCACGGACAAGGTTGTTAGTATCCTTATTAAAGGAAGAGAGAAAATTATCATGTTGATACATATTCATTTATTCTGAGTACTTTCGACATTAGCACAATGTTATCATGAGGGGTGTTGTTTTTTTCTAAGGCAAAAATTGTTCTGTTCACATTTTTCTAAGAAAAATTGTTGTGTTCACCTAAAAGTCAAATTATGTAACTGTGAAGTGAAAAACGCTATGGTTATGTACTGTATGATATATATATATATATATATATATATATATATATATATATATTATTTTCTGTCTGAATTTCTGAAATGAAGAATTATTATTATTTACATGTGGATTATTGTCCTTATCTTTGTTATTATTATCACAACGTTTCGACCCTTGTGCCCTCATTATCAGGATGGTGGTTAGGTTTAAAACTCCAAGTTCTCCACTTAGGATCGCCCCACGTAGCGTTGGCTTGTGAATTTTGTGATAGTAATTGTAAGTTCAATCCCTGGTCCTGGCAGCGTGTACTTAGACTCAGTGGAAACAGGACAATAACTGTGCAGCACTAAATAAGAACAATAGACACGGTAAGTGGAACGAGAACAATCATCTGCCACCCCAAGACCGTAGAGTAAATAAAGAGTTCAATTTGAAAATCCCTGAAATCCTCTGAAGGTTACCCGGATCGTCAATCGCCTAATGAAACCAGAAATATTGTGATAACAACAACAAAGACGAGGAAAATAGTATGCCTGTAAATAATACAATAGTTTAGACCAGTGTTTCTCAATGTTTTTAAGCTACAGCACACCTTGGAGCAAATGAAAATATCACAGTACACTTAGCAAAATTTTTAAACTTTTAAACGGCATACATTTATGCATGTATGTATAGCTGGCCACTCGTATTCGAGGATACCTGTCAACTAGGGCGGCTAGCCAATCCCTATTCAGACGCTTGCTCAGGCGCATTTGTGTTTATTCAACATCCACAGAGCCCACCTGTGGTTTAAACTACAACTATGCTGAGCAGATTTTAGTTACAGTTTCTAGGAAAGAGCGTGTTATCTAGCGTGATCTACAGTTTGAACAAGGCCAGCACGCTCAAGCTCTCGGCCACAATGACTTGTGACTTCGTGCTAGCATAGCTATCGACAGAAACCAAGGGTTCTGTCCACCCAATTTCACTTACACGGCTTGGGTCAACCCGTGGTATATGCATTTAAATGTTATGAAATAAAACAATAAATTTTGAATTAAACAAAGAATGTTGAATACAATTTTATGAAAAAAAAGTTAATATTCATTTACTCAAATGAAGGAAAATTTTAAAATGTTATATTAAAAAATAAAAATATTAAAAAAAAAAATGAATGATAAAACAAAGTAGTTAAAATAACATAATCGAAGAATAGTGAAAAGAATTATTTGAAAAACTTTAATACTTCATCATTTATTCAAATACTAACCAGTACCATTACTACTTTCACGCATGCGCACGCGCACACACACACAATCACACACAGACATATATATATATATATATATATATATATATATATATATATATATATATATATATATATATATATGTGTGTGTGTGTGTGTGTGTATGCCGTGACAATATTTTGCGGCTCACTTAAGAGGATCGTGCGGCACACTAGTGTGTCGCGGCACGGCGATTGAGAATCATTGGTTTAAAACGTTATTTAATCTTTTGGGTTGGCAAAAAATTTCGTTCGCTTATTAAGTAGAAAATTTACTTAATATACCGAACGAACTTTTTGGTCAATGCAATATAATATGACAAAAATATATTTCTCAATTTTTTTTTTTTAATCTAAAAATGTACTAAACAGAATATATATATATTTTAAACGAGAAAGTACTATATTTTTCATACTTGACAACTAAACATCCTCCTAACTGGACTGAATGTTCTATTCCCGATGTGTCCATATTAACTGCAATTACTAAACATAGAATATGAAACCTAAAATATCGTACGACTAAATTGAGCGATCATTGAAAGATCATTTATAGAGGTTCCGACATTGGGACGCAATCGAGATATATGGAGGGAGCTGGTCAGGTGAATAGCTGCGATTATTGGATTAATAATTATGATGATTATGACGACATTGTGCTCATTCGAGATGATTTTTCTGTTGGTTAAAATTCTGACCTTGAGCTTGACTAAGTGTAGTATATATTTCTGGATCAATTTTATTTCTATTCCGGTGCAGTGAAATGGGTTAATTTTTTTTTTTTTTTTGTAAATATGAAACCCATTAAAATGTTCTTTTATTACAATGATTGTCCGCAATGTTTCCTGTCATAACATTTTATTAATTACTATAAAAAAGACCTCAACATATTTATTTTAATAAGTGCAGTTTTAAAGAGAAAGTATTGATGTCAAACTCAAGCAAGTAGAGAAGTTTAAATATCTGGGATAGAAAAGATAACACCGAAATCCAAGTGACCGTTGGAATAGAAAAAGATGAAATTTTTGTTAGAGACAATGAAAAGAGTGCGGAACTGCTATATAATATAACTGCTCTTATGTTGTAACCTTGGGAAGGTTACTGAATAGAATAATCAAACAAAGGTTGCCAATGAACGATAATACTTAGGACAAGAACAACACATATAAGATTCGCCAGAGGCGCGTAGAAAAATAGACAACTGCTAGAAATGAGTCAAGTGAATTCCACAAGGAATTCCGCAGTCAGGTGTGGCACAAGGCCGAATTTAATGTGGGGTATCCAAGCCCGTAGGCTCAGCCAAAAATTTCCTGTAGACCCCGTATAAAACGGAGTCGGGTAGCTGTTTCCCGAGACGAGACTCTGCCCTTCGACATAGCTCCGCCTGGGATCCTCTCTGCTCGGAGGCAGAGAGTTTGACCAGCACATCTGTAGATGGATCTCTAACTGCAGACTAACATACAGTATTTATATGAATGGGAACATATCCATTATCATTCGTACGCATGCTACAGCATCTTATATGCCAATAAATGCTGGACAATTCTCGCACAGATGAACGAGAAAGTTTTAAAAAAATGGAAGCAAAAGGACATTTCTACTTAGAGAAAGTTGAAATTTCTGAGACACATGACGAGGGAAGTGAGCTTAGAAAATTTGATACACCTAAGACATATCGAAAACAAAAGTAGAGGGCTGTGGAGCACCTACCTGACAAACTTATGTGACTGGATAACAGAACGGGGAACGGGAAGGATAGTAAAAAGACAAACATTGATAAGAGTTACAAAGAATAGGAAGTTGATGTGGTCGCCTTCACCCTGAAGGAACACAGCGCATAGAAAAAAGAATATGTAAAAATTGCGTGTTATGTAAAACTTGTGGATAAAGTTAGACAATTTTATATTTTTTGTAAAGCATGTAAAAATGGAAAATTAATTTTCTTTTTGCATCAATTTCAGTTTTTATACTATGATAAATTTACTTACGTTAGTTAATTTTATGATATGCCAACTCTTTTTAAGTCATATAATAATGAATTTTGCATGAGGCACCTGGTGTGGATCAAACACACTGCTCAGTTGGCTGTGGTTAACCAGATTAGACAAGCTAAACATTACCCAACGCCGAAGTGTCTACTAATTGAATTTCATTTCACTCTGTTTATAATTATAATTTATCTTGTTTACGTCAAAATCATTTTCCCGAAAGAAAAAAAAAACAAAAACAAACAAACAAAAAACAATGTCTGGAGTAAGTATCATCATATCTCGCTTAGGGAAAAAGTAAGATTTTTAATGCTTATTTTCTAGGCATGTAAGACTTCCTTAATTGGAATATTCATGAACCGAACATAAAATTTTTGGGACACGTAATGAGGTAGGAGGGCTTGAAAAATCTGATACTCACAGGGCAGATTAAGGAAAGAAGACAGAGGAAAGCATCACGTAACATACTAAATGAGCTTGAGTAAATGGATGGTAGAACAGGGTTTGACAGAAATAACAAAAAGAAAAAACATAAGAGCTACAAGGTACAGGAAGATGTGGAGAGACATGATCGCCTTCATGATCGGCAAATAAAAGAAGAAGGTGTCACTCAGTTTCCTTATCTTTATCTGGTCTCCGTGCTGGACTATTAGTCGCGTTTGTGTCAAGTTAAACTTACTACCTAAGCATGTCGCATGTATAAAACAGTGCTCTGAAAATCTGGAACAGGAGTGTAGGTTGGAATAAAAGGGGAGGTTGGAAAATTCTTTCAAAATTTTTTTTTGGGGAAAAACAGGTGCGAGATGAGGTTGGAAGAAACAGATTTGGAAAAAGTTTAAAAAATAGAATAAAGAGGGCATCCAACTTTCATGATGATCTTCGCCCTCTCTAACCGTCTAACTTTCTCTTCTGGAGTAATTAGGTGCCTCACATGTTTCACGTACGGTTTCATTTTCAAATCTCTTTTCACTGCTCTTTGGACTGTTATAACTGAAACTGTTCTCTCACTGTCTTATGGATTGAATCGGATCTTTTCTAATTGATCTTTTTAGTTTTAAGTTAAAATGGCGATACCTCTTGCTGTTGTGACCTCCTGGTCCAGTTTTCCTCGCTACTGTTCCCTCTTTTTTAAACTTAGTCACCGTTCGCTTGATGGTTCTTGAATGTACTTTGAAGATGGGAGCCATAGTATGAATGTTGGTAGCATTACTGAATGATCATTTCCTCTCACCATTGCTCATTTAGGGTGACAGTGGGTCTGAAACGAAACAATTTTAACCTGCTCTCTCTCTCTCTCTCTCTCTCTATATATATATATATATATATATATATATATATATGAATGGTGGTAGTCGTTTGGAAAAACCTTGGATACCTCGACTTGTAGTAGAACAAATCGGCGGTACGCGAGAAAAAATGGGGGAAAAAAAAAAGAAAGAACCAAGAACATTAAAGCAAGGCGAAAACAATCTTCCAGTGTTTAAGCTCTTAGCGCAAAGAAAAAAAAAAATACCAAAAGGCGTAAAAAGACAACTACTCTCAAGATCCGTTTAGGTGAAACCAAGGTAGGTTTGCTTGGCTACTTAGGATTATATATATATATATATATATATATATATATATATATATATATATATATATATGGGATATTGGTTATATTTATTCTGATTTTTTGATTAATCGTTATTTGAACGGTAACCATAAATGTGTGACGATTATCATCTTTGTCAAAATGGTCGTCTTTTCTGATGAACAAGAAATCATTGGCAATTTGTTTTTCTTTCGAAAGAAGTCATCGTTTAAAGTACAGAATTCAGTGAGTACATTTTTTTTTGTCGTATCACAATTCCTTTTTACTCCCGCATGAAATTTTTCTTCAGTTCCTTTGAGTTTTTAAAACAATGAAATGGTTAGTATTCTCGCTTTTCATATCACTGATAATGATTTCGATTCTTAAGGCGCGCATCACGAAAGTAATGACGCTATTTTGGTTTATTCTTCTATAAGAATTACTTTCAGAATATATATTTCATGCCAATCATTTTTAAAGCTTGAATTATCTCAATAAAAAAAAATGCAAAAACAAAAAAAAAGCAAATAGTTTCGTTTAGATATTTGTTTTTTTTTTGTCTTTATTTATTTATTTTTTTGACAAATCTTTACTGTCTTCTTACAGAGGCATCGTCTTTCACTGAGAAAGAAAACAACAAACGAATAAACACAGGAAGTGAACCGTACTCGAATTTTTCGCGAATCTTTATTGTCAGAAATTGTTCCAAGTGAAGAAGAAGCTAATTAGTTATTCAGATCGCCATCAGTAATTTACACGGCGTCTTTTCCCTGAAGAAAGCCGTTCGTATTAGTTTCCCACGTCGCGACTGTGTTATTTACATGCCGCCATTTCACAGGTCGGTGTTCACTTTCAGGTAAAAAAAAAAAAAAAAAAGGATTTTAAATGCTGATTCTCTAGGCAGATAACCTTCCTAAATTGAAATGGATAATGACTTGGAATTGTTAATTGGAGATCCAAGTTCAAATTCCTGTTGGGTTCGTTATATTTTTACGCGAAAATACTATTGGGAAACCTATGACTCCATCTCTTCTACCCCAGCTATGGGTTAATTAGTAAGACTTGTATCACTAAACCATTATTATCTAAAAAAAATTCTTACAATCTAAAATATTTTCTGGTTTTAAATAACCTGCAAATAAGAAGTAAAAACTAATCAATAAAAACTTAAAATTGAGTTCTATGAAATTGAACTTTTCTAAATTTCAAAAGGTATATGTATGCATGCGTATTGTGTGTAAGTGAACTTCCTTTGTGAATGTGACGGTATTAATTTTGTATTCAGTATTAAAAATCGATGTTGGATCCCATTTAAAACCTAGAATATTGAAGACTGATTATCAAATAAAGAGCATTCAAAGTGTCTTTTCACTTGAAAGATTGCCTCTGCAGTATCTTGCTAACCAACTTGCAATCAGTAAATCATATATATATATATATATATATATATATATATATATATATATATATATATATATATATATATTAGGGTTATGAGTTTTTGCAACTTTATGTTCCTGTTTCACCGTAAACCGAATTTTTTTACTATATACGCAAAAAGGGTAAAAATCAAAATATTTCAGAAGTTTTATTTTTCAATTCGATGGTACTTGTGTATTTTTAACGCATTTAACAGTGCATAGCTATATAATAACGTAGAAATTTAGAAATAAATAAAAGCAAGTTCTAGAAGGTTTCATAAATGTCTAGAAGGCTCCAGGAAGTTCTGGAAGGTTCCAGAAAGTTCTAGAAGCCTTCAGAAAGTACTACTATACATATATACGATTTTAGAAATGTTCCCATGGGAGTGATATTTCAAAAAAAAAAAAAAAAAAACTGTATTAAATCCTTCTCCATTATTTTTGAGCAAAACTTCACTGAATTATGATACAGGAAATCAATTATTATACGAAAAATAAAAAAGACATAACCCTAATATATATAGAGATTGGCTAGCCACCTTAGCAGACAGATGTACTTGGAAACGGGTAGCCATTATATATATAAATATATATATATATATATATATATATATATATATATATATATATATATATATGGTAATAAAATTACAACATATACGCACACATAGGGCAGTTGTTAATGAAATAGTGCTCAATATAACAGACCAAAATATACATACATAAATCTCTCTCTCTCTCCTATATATACATACATACATATATACACACACACACACACACACATATATATATATATATATATATATATATATATATATATATATATATATATATATATATATATATATATATATAAAAAAGGCTTAAACACTAATATTCCATGGTCATAATTTATTCCATTGGAATCGATCCAATTCTTCAGACCTATAAATTCAAAAAAGAAAACAGAAAAAACAACTCCGGAAATAAAAAACAGAATTTAGAGAGAGTGTAAGTATGAGGGCTAACAAACTAGAGAAGGAGGAGATTAAACCTTAACAGAGAGAATTTTAGGAGAGGTTATATATATATATATATATATATATATATATATATATAACACCATCTAGCACGATTCTTCTATATCTATATCAAAATATATCAAATATCTCAGAATATATGAGATATCTTGATTCAAACTGTGAAACAGTTAATTTTGAGCTCAGCACCCGAAGATTGCGTCGTGCATGAAAGTCGGAGTCGTTCTAATGTTGTGAGATATATATATATATATATATATATATATATATATATATATATATATATATATATATATATATATATATATATATATATATATATATATATATATATATATATATATATCAAGCTTTTAATCAACTGTGCTCAAATCCTGCAAATAAATTTACTTGAAGAAACTTTTTTTACGCTATAGTATTCAAACTGTATAAGGCTCGGGAGCCACTCGAGCTAGCGTATTAGAGAGTAAGAGGCACAGTTTATGAGAGTATGTAGGGAAGATAACGGTTAACCCGAGACTTGAACAAGTCAAGATTGTAGTGATCAGGGAAGCATCCTCTTGTGAGTCGGTTCAACAGAGTAGCGGTTAGTGGGAAGAATTTACTCGGATAACATTTCCATTCAGGGGAGAGAAAGGCTAAATATAAAGTCACTTTTCGTGAAAATTTTGCACGTATTTTATATCTATCTATCTATCTATCTATCTATCTATCTATCTATCTATCTATCTATCTATCTATCTATCTATGCCAGTATTTATTTCTATCTCTTATTTTAAAATATAGTTTAATAACAGTCAAATTCTACTGACCGGAATCTGTGTGTGTTAAGCAGACTTGTCGATAAGCTCGTATATTATGGACCAGATTTCCTATTGTGAGAAACAAAGAACAGTCTATGACGATTGATGTAGAAGAAAATAAAGACTAGCTTAATCAACGCATTCCGGAGAATGATTACATTAAAATAAAGAAGACTCCAGATAAACTTTATAATATAATAGCCACTGTTTTATTCAATGATGATTCTGACAGATTATATAAAAAAGAATGTAGCAATTGCTTCATCATGTTGCACACAGTAAGAAATGAACTCCTCAATCATCTATGAAACCAGTGCGTAAAATTTTACTCATGC
Organism: Acanthosepion pharaonis; assembly: GCA_903632075.3. Taxonomy (NCBI): domain Eukaryota; kingdom Metazoa; phylum Mollusca; class Cephalopoda; order Sepiida; family Sepiidae; genus Acanthosepion; species Acanthosepion pharaonis. The sequence continues at coordinate 673,444 of CAHIKZ030000568.1, forward strand.
TAAAGTCCTTCGCCCAATACAAAGCTCGAGAGTTACTCAAGGTAGATGGTCACTATTAAAGTGACGAATGAATTGTAATATGAGTGAAGGAGGAGATGGAAGAAGTAAAGATTTTGAGGATAAAGAGGATAGATAACGATTGCCCTATGACCTGAAAAAATCGAGATTCTACTGTTCAAGGACGCATTCACGCGAAGCTCTCTTTCACAAGTAGCAGTTCTTAGGTGTGTGTGTGTGGGGGGGGAAGCAGTCTTAGTGGAACTTTTTTCTTACGTTTGGAATATGGGGTGAATGTGGGTGATTTGACACCGTGGAAATTCCATGTCGTGTTGTAGAAGTAAAGTTCTGAACAGGTAGGAATGGCATGCAACTGAACATTAGACGGAATAGCAATAGGTTTGCAACGTAGAGCATGTGGGAAAGGGACGGCAGAGTGGTGAATAAGTATTCTCCTACAAGAACACGTAAACGATTTTGAACTCTATCAACAATGGAAAGTGAGGTTTGTGTAGCTCCGGTTCAAACCTCTGTATTACTATAATTGTTTCTACTAATTCTCATTTGATACTTATTGGCGCAAACTAACTTTGGTATAGTGATTTACGAAGCATAGCTTAGATGTAGCACAAGGCCAGTGTTGACCGCATTCATTACTCAATCGTAATTGATCTAACGAGATAAGCTTGCTAACCATTAGACCACGTCAAAGTGCCCAAGCTAACTTTGACATAAAGCTGTATTTATAGAGTATCGAGGAAAAAATTGTGTCCATTGTTTGTGGCATAAGAATGCTATAGTGCAGCAGGTAAAATATTTGTTTGAATGAAACAAATATGGTACAAGATTGCATTTATTGACCAATCAAAAAGGTCCTTAAATGACAATCGGTAGGTTTCTTTTGTTTTATGGCATGTCAACCTCAATGGGTTTAATACCGATAATTTTTATTGGTGGTAATACTTTTTTTCTCCCAAAAAGTATTGCTGTAATAATATTTTTTTCTTTCAAAAATTTATTTCTGGCAATATTTTTTTCAAAAAATGTATAGTTGGTAATATTTTTATTTTTTTCAAAAATGTATAGTTGGTAATATTTTTTTTTTTAAGTATTGCTGGTAATAACTTTTTCCTTCAAAAAATATTGCTGGTAATAATTTTTTTTACAAAGTATTTCTAGTATTAAAATCTATTTTTATACTTTCGTAGTATTTGACCCAAGTTTAGGGGTCAACTATTTGCTCATAGCTGGGACCCTAACAGGTGCTACCACCCGGCTCTGGGTGGACCTGGGAACACCAGCAATTAAGAGGTGGTTCTACGCTCCTCAAAACCTCCTGATCAGATGCCTTCCTGTTGGACGTAGTTTATCGTCTTACCCCGGACTCACAATCGGTAGGAGTTATTTTTAATATAGCTAATTATGATTGCTTCTATTCATGAAAAGAATTTAAATGTATGTTATAGCGTCATTATCCTTTATTGAACATTCATGAAATTTCACAGTATATATATATATATACATAAATATCGACACGTTATTTTCCAGATTTATGAATGACAGCATTTTTCCCAGAACTATTCCTTCTAAAAACAGATCATGCTTGAAAGCGAGAATTAGTCACCAGACTGGGCTATAGACGCTGCGCAAATTACGCTGATTGAAACACGATGCGCAGGTTAGAGGGAAAGTCCTGCGCGTGAATTATACGGAGATACATCTTTACAGGAGGCTCACGAAACGAGACCACCCCGAAAAGTCACATGAAGCCCACGGATACGTTGCATTAGTCCAGCGGTTCCCCAACTTTTTTTTTTCTCTGGGCCGCATTTTCGGATTGAATATTTGCTCGCGCCTCACCAAATGTTATGTGATAAAAAGTACATTTAAAAATAAGACTAAAAAAAACATACAAGAAAAGTTAAAGGGAGATAACTACGGATTCGAAGTCAGATCATTATCATTGATAACTCTCTCCTCCAATTTGCGGGGCCTATATTCTTAATACTTGATATAATTTAAAAATATCACAATGATAGAATCTTTTAATAATTATTTATAACTGCTTATACTGGGACTCATGCATGCGGTTACAAGTAATCTATAATAATATTTTGAATTATGAAATCATATTTATTTTTGGTATATGAATTTTTTAAAACTGTTTCTAAATCTTTGATTATCTTTCAATCATTCCACCTCAAATGCTATCCTCTTCCATCGTACCAATTAGGCTCGCCGCGCCGTTTGGTAACCACTGCATTAGTCTGTGGGGTTATCTTATAAGTGAGTTATAGCGCAATTAATTGTTGTCTGAATTTCCCTGACGTAGAGCTATCATTATTTACATTATTTAAATACGGACTATTATCCTCATTTTTGTTGCTATCTATTGTCAGCAAATTACTTGTTATCATAAAATTCACAAACGAAGGCCTCAACCCACTAGACTGTTGTCCCATTGGTGACATAAGAAAAGTGAGTTCAATCCCTGAGCAGTGCGTACTTGGACTTAGTAGAAAAGGTGTGGGGGTAGCAATAACCGAACAGTACTAAAAATAAGAACTAGACGAGATACCTCGAGACATGGTCAACGCAACGAGAATAATCTACTCTCGTAGATTAAATAAAGGGTTCAGTTGGAAATTTATTGAAGGTTACGAGAAACACCTGATGAAGGCCGATGGAAAGGACAATGGCCGAAACGTTGTGATAAAAACTACAAAGATTAGGACAGTAGTCAGTATGTAAATAATGTAAGAAAAGCGATTTAACGTTGCAGTAAGCTCACAAAATGTGATCAGCAAAGATTTTTTTAATCATTTCACCCCAAGCAAGGAGACAATGCCCCTAAGACGCGAGGTTAGGTCAATAGTCATAATAATAATAGTCATAACAATGCAAATTATAAAAACTATGATCTTTTATTGGAGGCTCACAAAACAGATTAAGTAGGAAAGATTCAGCTCACAAATACGTTGAATCGGTTAGAGGGAATATTTTTGTATGTGAGTTATGAAGGAGATTCATCGCTACAAATGTGTCATTAAATATTATCACATGGCAGGATTAAATCTGGGATACAATTCCGATGCATTCTTTAGATGAAGAATCTTACATTCTAAACAGTTGAGACTCACTGAGATTAGCTGACAAACTTGAGGCATTGGTTCTCAGTATAGGCTCACGTGTCAGTTTTATTGATTTTAGTCTACACTGGTTGCTTAATAAACCTAATCCTAATCTTTTGTACCAAATACAAGTGCCGTCTGGAATAGTCATGCCGGTGGGAATTTTTCAGCGACGAATAAGTTTAATAAACACACAACAAAATAATCGTGCCGCAGAGACAATTATTTGAAAAAATAATAATCGGTCCTTAGCAAACAAGCGACGTGCTGGGAGAAGGAGAGGGGGGTAAGTGGAGTAAATAATTTAATCGTGCCGGCACTTGAATTTGGAACACAAATGTAGGAACGTTGGTTCCAGTCGCAATTAAGTGCCGCACCAAATGAAATATTTCTTGCCTTCTTTCTAATACGAGTCTCGATTCAAATGTGCGGGTAGTGTGAACAGCTCGTCTGAATTTAATGTAGTTCGGATTTTCTCACCTACCTTTTCTGAGCAGTTCCCTTATGAAACCCTTGCATACCTACCGTTGCGGTCTATTCCGAATGAGATAGTGCCAACTATTTTAGACTGAGATATTTTCCTCTTCACAGAACTTTTGCGCAGCACCTGGTACGCGTATGCATTTACTTATGCATCAAGAGAAAATTTAGTAACCATAGGTATTTTTAAATTGTGACTATGATTTCATCATAATACGCCACTAATGGATGATTGAATGTTACACAATCTTTCTTAATATAAATATAAATTGGACATATGCAACGTTTAGAACTAACCAGTTTTAAGCATCAGTGTGTAGTATGTGATTCACGCCAGGGAATACCAGACACTTGAATCAAATTTAATGTCAATCAGGAATTTTTATCTAAGAAGAATTGATCTGTGGTGACCCTAATATGCACTGTGTTCATCCTAAGAAATGACAACATAAACTTTGTACACTGTGTCACCTCAGAACACAAAAAGCAATTGGTCTAGAAGTTGACCTCATAGTCACCAAGTACAGAATCTGACGTCAAAGGTTGTCGATGGGTGCGCTGACATTAACAGTAGGTGACCCCAAATGAGTTTAGGACACACACACACACACACACACACACACACACACACACACACACACAAGGCAACATGATGACAAGAAGTTCTTTAAACACCTGACTCAGAAAGGGGAGAACAGTCTCCCTCACGTCTTTATGAGAAGATCGAACTTTTGAACAAAGTTCCCGAAACCACATAGACTCCACGGTCGACGTTAATATGACGATGTCCAGAAATTACTAAATTATTATTTTACATTTTTTTCCTATTCTAATCAAACGTAGTTAGAACAACATTACAAGTGGCCATAATGCTAGCTGAGATGCCAAAAGACATGTTTAAGTTTTTGTTGTAATGGAATGTCCCACACTCCCTATCGCCTATGTGGACTGACCATATTAGTAGCTATATATAGTCAGCACAGGATATACCTGGGGCTTAATTCGTCTCCAGCTGTGCTGCCCGAAGGCAGAGAGGAGCCCAGACGAGGCTATGCCGAAGGACAGTCTCGTCTGGGGTGGTAGACAGCTACCGGACGCCGTGTATACGGAGTCTACGGTGAATTTTTGCCCGAGCCTACGGGCTCAGTTTTGTCCTGCATTAAATAAAGGCCTTGTGCCACATCCTGCCTCGTGGGGATGTAAGGTAAATATATTTGGTGCGGAAATTAGTCTAGAGTTGGGGATTCGTCACCAGCTTTGCTGGTCAAACTCTCTGTCTCCAGGCAGAGAGTATCCACAGATGAGGCTATGTCGAAGAGCAGAGTCTCGTCTCGGGATCAGCTACCCGAGCACGTTTTATACGGGAATTTTTGGCCGAGTCTACGGGCTCGGATAACCCACATTAAATTCGGTTTTGTACCACATCTGACTGCGTGGGGTGATTGGTAGATATTCTTGATTCGGGAATTACTAACCTGCCACCCGATTTCTTGTCTTTCAGTAGTGTATTCTCTATTACGATAAACTTCTCTTTCTTTCATCTACGCGTGTGTTGCTGTTCCTTTACTCGAGTACCACCTTTGCCTGTTTGAAACCTCATTAAGTATACAACTGTTTTACAGTTTGGAAACTGACAGTCAGTCATGGTCAAGTCCATCACAATCGATTTTTACAATGGTCAGTTCATTCATATACTTGTAAAATCCTCAATGCCACCCTAATTACGCATCTATCTTGAAAGGCATAAATGTTTGAAGAAGAGTTTTATCGCGTAATTGATAAAAACGTCACAAAAACTGATAACAGGATAAACATCGAGGCAAGGAAGTAGAAAAAAAATAAAAGGTGGGGAGTGAGGGGAACAAGGAAAGGAAAAGCTGGAACCGGAAGAAGGGGATAAACAGATCATGAAAGGTCATTTGCCAGGTGGGCAAGTTTCTTGCAATCTCTTTTTTTTCTGCAGCTCATTAATCAGCAATTGTCGGTTGAGATGAATATGGAACCAAATACGTAAATTACTCTTAAGGACGTAATAAAAGTGGGGGTTGGAATAAAAAGGAAGGTTGGAAAATTCATTCAAAATTAATTTGTTTTCAGAATAAAAAAAAACAAAAACAAAGAAGAGATGTGATGACGTTCGTGTAACCGGACAGTTTAGGATAAACAGATAGGTTGGGAATATGTGGAAAATAAAACAAATGGACTGTCTGGAATAAGAGTGGGTAGGTTGAAAAAAAAAATTTTAATAGCCGGCCATTCCGAACGGTAGAGTAAATTGCTTGACGTATCAGGCAAATTATGAAAGGAAGCCTTTCATGGAAGACTCGCATATTTTCACGCATTGGATTTGGATTCGAAATTTATACAAAAAGCAAATGAAAAAAAGAACTTGGTATAGTAAGTACGTAAAGACAGATGGAAAAATAAAATAAGATATATAATAAAATAAAATGAACGTAGGAAGGAAAAAAGGAAGGATGACAGGAAAAAAGAGAGAAAGAAAGAAAGAAAATTTATCTTATATTACGCAATAAAATGAAATCTGCAAGCAAGAATATAATGCAAGATAATAACTAACGTGAGCAGGTAGGCTCTTAATTTCAGATTGTGAATAAAGATATTTGAGAAAGAAAGAAACTTTGAAAGGGAAGAGGCGAGAGTTGGCGAAGAGAAGGCAAGAAAAAGAAGCGAATAAATGAGAGGTATGTAAAAGGAGAAAGTAAAAAAATAAAAGAGAGAGAGAGAGAGAGAGAGAGAGAGAGAGAGAGAGAGAGAGAGAATGTACCAGGACAAGGAAGAAGAAAAGAAAAAAAAGGGGAGTGAGAAATGAAAGATAAAAATGAATTTAATAGCCGGAAGAGGTGAATGAAAGAAGAGGAATGGGAGGAAAGGCGACAGGGACGGAGAAACGATGAAGAAGAAAAGAGGGAAGGCCAATACACAGACAGATGCAGTGGAAAAAATAAGAAAGGAAAAACTGTGAAGAGTGAGACAGAGGGAGGAGAAGTGGAAAAACGAATATAGAATTTTAAGGCGTTTCTTTTAAAAAAGAAAAGAAAAAACTGAAAGAGAAAAGACGGAAAAAAAAACAAATCTAGACAAAAGAAATGATGAAAAAAATCCCATATTTTCTATTCCTTTAAGTTGATCTCATATCGTTTTTAAATTGATATTCCAAGAATACGTCAGGATACAGTAATATTATGGCGAAAAAAAACGAAATAAAAGTAGAGGATTTCAGGCTTTCTCGTAACAAATGCATTTACACCCTTGTACAAATTAATTGAAACAAAACAAATAATTCCGTAATTATTTACCTTTTTTTCCTATTTTTCCAATGAAACATGACTCAGTGCACATATTTGTACTTTGTATCTCCATTCCACAAAGTCGTTCCTTTTAGATTGACCACAGATTCTCGATTGGATTTAAATCAGAAGAGTTTCCGAGCCACTCGATAATACTTTGATTTGCTCACTGGTAAAGCTTGTCAGTGTGTTCGTGCAGCATTAGAATTTTCGTACGCTTCTTTGAAGTAACGTCCATCTCAGACAATGGCCGTAGGACAACTAATCGACAGTTGAGACAATAGTGTCTGGGCTGGATTAAAATCTGATGCAATCACGGACGACGCGATATTTTTCAAGGCCAAACAAATTTCATCATACACCCAGAAAATAGATTCATATTACTGTACACCACTGCAAATGACCTAATTTGAGATAAAATCTGAGATAAAGTCGATTACACCCTGTCACTCCAGTGGGTCTAAAACTGACCGTATAGGGAAAGAAAGGAAACTAAATCGGTTGTTCCAATTAATTTGCACAAAGGTGTAAGAAAATAAAAGAAAAAAATAACCTAGTTTGAAGCTGTTGTGAGACCGCTATGACAATAGCTTAATGAACTACTTCGAATGAGACGGTAGAAATGAAGTATAAAAATGAAATAACAAAATGCGGAGATTTATGCAAGATATAAAAAATAAGTTGCAAAATTTGAACACTTTTGCAAAATATCAAAAAGGGAAATAAATAAACTCAATGTATAAAATTGAACAAATTTATTTACTATTGCCAAATAACATGTTAAAGTGAGAATAAAGACAAAACACGATAATGGAGAACAGACCTCTCAAAGTTCGAAAGAAACTCGTTTTTTTAGGGGTTGAAGAGATATTTTAAATTTCTATATAATGGCAGCACAAATGTGCGTGAGTTGGTCATCAACCACGATTCGTCGAAACGTTTCTGCCTGTTTTACAGGATTATCTCATTGAAAGGGGAAAAAGTTCTGTTGCTTTTATTAAAACTATACTTCTGTCTCTAAAGGAGATATTCTCGACAATGTTGGATAGTGGAGATGAGCTAGCAAAAAAAAAAAAAAAAAAAAAAAAAAAAAAAAATACCTGTCTTCGCGGTTTTTTTTGTGAGTAGAAACAATTAAGAAGTGAATATATCGGAATGTTGACTACCCATCATTTAACAAAACCACCACTTAAGATGACCTTGTAACAATGAAATTTCTCACACGTCCTTACGAGATAAATAGGTAGATTTCTTTTCCTTATAAGTCAATTTAATTACCAGAGTTTCTGAGGAATCTCGTCTCCAGTCCATCTTTTAAGTCAATTTATGACCAGAATTTTCAGGATATCTACCTCCAGCTCCCACACACTCGGAATTGGCAAAGATAAAATTTTGTTTGTGATTAATCATAAAGGTAGAGTCATTTGGAAAATTGGTCACCCATCCAGAATTTTCCGGAGTACAAGTGGACGGATAGGGGTAGTGGGACCCCAGATGATGTCCATATAATCAGTAGTCAGTGACGGTCAGTCAGTGAGGAAATCAGAGAGTGAGAGAAGGACCGCTAGTGAGTGCGTCAGCAGTCGCTGAGATTGGGCAGTGAATGTGAGCGTCCTTTTTCCATGGCTGGGACTTAGTAAGATAGCCGTCGACCTTCTCGAATCCGAAGGAAGACAATACCACGGGTAAGTGAGAATCCGTAATGTTTGCTATTTCCCATTTTTTCTTGAAAAGCAATGTCGTTATTCTTTGTTGAATTCAATTGCGGCCAAGGTGACAAACCTGTGAACATAGCTAGCTGGCTGTATATACGCATGCAACCGTCATTGAATGTCATCGCAGTTGCGCAGTATCGGACGTGTGGAATGCGTCGTCACAACCTCTTGCTCCTCTAAAGCGTTACATCCGGTGATAACTTTTTTTCTTTTTCACCGCTCGTTCTCCTTTCAGTTCATATAAATCTAGATGAATGTTATGATTTACAGGAATGTGTAACATCAACCACTTGCTAACCAAATGGTTACTGTTTTAAACTAAGTTACAAAATAGTTTCTGTCTATATTTCTGAGATGAGGTATTATGTACATTAATTATATTATTCGGACTCTTGTCCTCATCTTTGTCGCCATATTTATTACAACATTTTGGCCGTTGTATGCTCCGGCCTTCTTCAGGTGGTTGGAATGTCGAACTGAACCCTTTATTTCAATCACTGGGGTAGACTGTTCTAGTTCCACGTGCCATGTCTAATGGATGTCAGTTGTCAGTTATCTCCTGTTCATTTCCTTCTGAAATTAATCTCCGGTTAAAGTTAGACTGAATTCTCCAGAAAAAAAAACCTATTATGTTTCAACGTACCATTCAAACTAAGCAATTGCTCGCAGTAGAGTTGTTCAGTTTGTTTGACATCAGGCTTTGTAATGGAGTCTTCATATTTAGCGTTGATTCAGGAGTATCCATTATTTTTTGTCTAACTTAGTAGCTAGAGAGATAAAAAAATCATTATATATATATATATATATTGTTATACGAAGAAATATAGCCTTAAGGTGTGCTATATTTATGGGATAGTGCTCAATATCAGTGATAGAGCGTGTGTAAATATAAAAGTGAACATTGAAATCAACACTTAGAGGCACTCGTGGCCTGACGATTGTGTCTAGCATGAAACAGATTGTTGCCTCTAAGTGTTGACTTCAATGTTCACTTTTATATTTATATATTGTAATATTTAGAGACCCTATATATATATATATATATATATATATATATATATATATATATATATATACGAGTTCTAAGTTCCTCACTCGGATAGAATAGACATAGCTGAACATTTTTGGTGTGGCAACATACAACCAGTTCTGATAAAACTAGAAAAACTAATTCAGATTTTTTCCAGGAGAAGCCCATACAAAGGTTAGAGATATGCGACAAATCTCAAAATGCAAAAAAGAGAGGCCCGAGCACTCAGATAATATCTTCAAAAGAAAGCTATGACACTCAAGGAAATCCATGAGGACATGCTACAGACACTTGCTGAGGACTTCTCTTGCTATGCAACTGTGAAGAAGTGTGCTGCGGAATTCTAGCGGGACAGAGACAGCACAGAAATGACACTCGGTCAGGTTGTTCAAAAACCTTAACGACTGATGAACCAGTTAATGCCATTCACCGTTTGGTTTTGGATGTCCAGCAGATAGCTAAGTCCATCAGCGTTAGTTCTGGTTCGGTCCATACTGTTTAAAATGTGAACTTGAGGATAAGCAAGCTGTCTGAAAAACGGGCCCCAATAATGCTGATTCTAGAGCAGAACCTGAAAATGATTCATATTTCCAGGACACTTTCAGGCTGACCCTGAGAATTCCCCACTCCCAAAGATTAGTAGCTCAACATGGATTCGCCATTTCGAACTTGAATCAAAGATTCAAAGCAAAAAATGGTTCTCCACCCCTGAAGAAATTAAAGCAAGCAGCGTCTGTTGGCAATGTGATCGCCTTTTTTTTTTCATTATGAAGGCGTAATTATGATAGATTACCTGGGAAAAGGAAAAAAATAACTATTAATGGACCATGCATCAGAATTAAGACAACTGAAGGAAGCAACCAAGTCGAAACGTGGAAGCAAACTGAGGGCAGGTGTGCTCTTGTTCCAGGATAACGCGCCCGTTCACACTGCTCAGGTTGCAGTGGCTGAATAAACCAACTGTGGCTTTGAATCGCTACTCCATCACCCTTAGTCACCAGACTTAAGTCTATCTGACTTCTTTCTGTTTTCTAAACTCAAATACCACATGCGTGGTCGTCATTTTGGAAACAATGATGAGATCATAAGGGGTTTGGAGGTGTTTTGGGGGAAGCAGGACATCACTTTCTTCTGTGATGGGACTGCAATGATTAAGCATCATTTTATCAAGTGCATTGATGTCGGTGAGGACCATATTCTAAAATAGTGAAAAACTGTCTTGTTTCTCCAACTCCTTCTGGTTGAGACTTACAGCTTTTTGAACAACCCTCGTATATATATATATATATATATATATATAAAGAAAGAACAGTAATATATATAATCCGGTGTTCTTATAGGTATTTTTATTTTTACAAAATAGGGCTCAATGTAAATTTACAGAGCATTAATATTATAAATTAATTAATTTAAAATATGTTTTTTTTCGCTACACAGTTCTAACCATGTTTCAAAAATGGAAGCTAAAAACTTCGAATTTAATTTTGTAATTAAATTAAAGACATTAGTTCCATTTCATCCTCAAGCGAATTTTGGAGTAACTTATTTATTACTGGGTTTTAAAGGCACAGCAAAAAATCATAATTCACGTTTCCAAGGATACAGAGAAATCCATTCATCCAGACAAGAGGTGTGTTATATATATAAAGAAATATACTTTTAAGGTGTGCTATATTTATGGGATAAAGTGCTCAATTTCAGAGATAGAGCGTGTGTAAATAAAAAGTGAACATTGAAGTCAACACTTAGAGGCGACAGGCTGTTTTATGCTAGACGCAATAGATGAATGAAACAGCCTGTCGCCTCTAAGTGTTGATTCCAATGTTCACTTATATATATATATATATATATAATATTTGATTCCAAGCAACAAAGCGAAAATGCTACTAGTAGGCATGGGGTTACAGGGAGTGAAAGTGAAACAAAATAATTGAGTATAGAAAGGATTGAGGAAATGAGAAAAGATGAACTGGATTCAAGAAGATAGAAGATGGCGACTGACGTTGCATTTAAAGTTTTGAAGATTGTAGTTGTCAGGGAAGCAAGTAAACAGAAGGGACTTCCAAAAGCGGGAAGTACGAGAAAAGAAAGAAACTTTTGGAGTAGAAGTGGCGGTTGCATTAAGCTATTTCAATAGAAAACGGATGGGACGTAGATGCCAATCTAGTAACACACATAAATTCCTATAGTCGGGGCACAAGGTGAAAAAAGCTCGTCAGAGCAGTTGTCAGGAAAATATTTGTAGAAACGGCACGCTACGGCGGTGAGAAAGTGACTGAAGTCGTCATGTTAATCTCAGGATCGTCACGTCCTTATGTGATGGGATTGCAATGTATAAGCATCGTTGGACCAAGTTCATTGATGTCAATGAGGACAATATTGAAAAATAGTGAAAAACTGCTATGTTTCATCAACTCTGGATGAGGCTTAGAACTTTTTGAACCCCCCCTCATACATACATAAATACACACACACATATATATGTATATATATATCTATATAGGCGTCTGATTGTAAATGGGAAATTGGAGAGAGAGATAATAGCGATTTTCCAAGCGTAGCTTAGATGTGGCACAAGGCCGAAAGTAGGGGGCACCCAGTGAGAATCGAACTCACTACTCAGTCCTAATTGTTCTATCAAGACAAGCTTGCTAACCATTACACCACCTTGAGGTGCCCTAATGATTTTCCAAGCGTAGCTTAGATGTGGCACAAGGTCGAAAGTAGGGGGCACCCAGTGAGAATCGAACTCACTACTAATTGTTCTATCGAGACATGTTTGCTAACCATTACACCACCTCGAGGTGCCCTAATGATTTTCCAAGCGTAGCTTAGATGTGACACAAGGTCGAAAGAAGGGGGCACACAGTGAGAATCGAACTCACTACTCAGTCCTAATTGTTCTAGCGAGACAAGCTTGCTAACCATTACACCGCCTCGAGGTGCAGAGAGAGAGAGAGAGAGTATATGGCATATAGCCCACTAAGTTTGTGACATATTTGTAAAGCAAGGTATCATGGTATGGTCCTACTTTAATATTAGAGATTGTGCCCTTACCAGAAGTTAAACAGAATGGATACTATATATATATATATATATATATATATATATATAGATAGATAGATAGATAGAGAGAGAGAGAGAGAGAGAGAGAGAGAGAGAGAGAGAGAGAGATAAAGACATTTTCTTCTCACGTATCTGAGTTTGTTTCTGAAGTCCTGCTTATACAACGAACGATTTTGTAAGACTTTGGTTAGCACATTTTAGTGATGATAGATTGTACACTCGTAAAAACAGCAATACAAGTGTGCTGGTAATAACTGCAGTTCTTGACTACGCTAAACGTTAGGCACAGTCTCTTTCGGTACTTACATTTCACAACCGCACCCAGTAAGGATCGAACTCACAATCCAATAATAAAACCTAGTAAACGCCGAGAATTCCATGAATTGAACATGTGAGTAACGAAGACGTTTAGGGAAAATAAAAACAAAAAGGACGCTTACATAGAACCAGAAAGAGACAATTGAAATTTCTTACGCACATAATGAGGAAAGAGGGCTTGGAGAATTTGGCACTCCCATGACATATTGAAGGCAAAAGGAGCAGAGGAACGGAGCAAATAAACAGTATAACGAGTGTAAATAGTTGATGGAACAGGGATTAGGAGGGATAGAAAAACGACAAAACTTATTAAGAATTACAAAGAACAGGAACGTGTGGAAAGCCATGATCGCCCACGTTCTGAAAGGACACGGCACAAAGAAGAAGAAGAAGAAGAAGAAGAAGAAGAAGAAGAAGAAGAAGAAGAAGAAGAAGAAGAAGTCTAACTCGCAAATCATTGTAACGCAATATGCACAAGAGGGGCGGTTTGTTGTTGGAGTGCAAACCATAAGCGTCTGGTTCCAATGTAATTGGTAGGAGTTTCAGTCCTGTAAATGTGGAATTCAATTTAATGCTCTTAAAGAACTCATGACCCACTTAAGGTTGATTCTCACTTTGAGTAAATATCGTTACAGATTTTGGCTGGATCATTTTCAAAGTAGAAAAACGAAAGGGACGGCGATGCAACACATTGCTTTGAACATAATCCAGTGAAACGCGCAAAACTTTAATTAAGGACTGATGTCTAGCGCAGAAACGAGTGAATATATATATGTGTGTGTGTGTGTGTTTGTATGTGTGTTTTTGTGTGTATGAGTGTGTCTGTGTGCGCGTATGTGTGTGTGTGCGTGTGTGAACAGTTGTTAGATGTTGGGGAGTTGTTTATAAAATCAAATTGTTTATGTTTAAGTTGAATTTTATTAAATGTTTAATTGTTGATAGCAGCTTGATTTCAATTTAAAAAAATATTTAGTGTGCGTTGGTACATTTAAGAAATGCCTCGTCCTTTTAG